>CAUYLG010049208.1:0-120864 GCA_963573385.1 Cacajao melanocephalus
TTTTTTTTTTTTTTTGATCAGCCAAGAACAACAACAACGACAAAGTAAAAGAATGCTTGTCACATGACCTCTGTTGTTTCTTCCCCAAAATTCATAACCTGTCTAATCATGAGAAAACATCAGTCAAATCCCAATGAAGAAATAGTCTACAAAATACCTGGCACTCTTCAAGAGTGCCACAGTCAAGAAGAACAAGGAAAGGCTGTGAAACTGTCACAGATTAGAGGGGGCTAGGGAAATATGATAAATGACGCAATGTGGTATGCTGGAACAGAAAAAATAATACAGTGGAAAAACTGGAGGAATCGAATGAATTTAGTAGAATAGTTAATAGTATTATACCAGGATCAATCTTTTATTTTTGAGAAATGTATTGTACCATGGTATGTAAAATGTTCATATTAAGAAAGCTAAAACAAAGCCAATAATCCAACATATGAAAATAACGAAGGTGTGGCCCAGCGTGGTGGCTCATGCCTGTAATCCTAGCACTTTGGGAAGCTAAGGTGGGTGGATCACTTGAGCCTAGGAGTTCAAGACCAGCCTGGGTAAAATGGTAAAATCCCAACTCAACAAAAAATACAAAAAATTAGCCAGGCTTGGTAGTGCATGTCTATAGTCCCAGGTACCCAGGAGGCTGAGGTGGGAGGATCAGCTGAGTCCAGGAGGTCAAGGATGCAGTGAGCTGTGTTTGAGCCACTGCACTCCAGCCTGAGTGACAGAAGGAGACCCCGTCTCAAAAATAGTATAATATAATATAATATAATAATTAGGATGTAAAGGCCACCCAGTTTCTAGGTGGTGATCAGTCCCCTTTTCCTTCCTTAGTTCTTAGTAAATGACAGATCCTGACATTAAAAGTCTAACTTCCTTGGCCGGGCGTGGTGGCTCACGCCGGTAATCCCAGTACTTTGGGAGATCAAGACGGGCGGATCATGAGGTCAGGAGTTCGATAGCAGCCTGGCCAATATGGTGAAACCCCGTCTCTACTAAAAATACAAAAATTAGCCAGGTGTGGTGGGCACCTGTAATTCCAGCTACTCAGGAGGCTGAGGCAGGAGAATCGCTTGAACCTAGGAGGCGGAAGTTGCAGTGAGCCAAGATTGTGCCACTGCATTCCAGCCTGGGTGACAGAGTGAGACCCCCATCTACAATAAATAAATAAATAAAAAAATAAATAAATAAAAGTCTAACTTCCACACTGTCTCTTTGACTATATCTCAGGCCATCTTTCCTTTGATGGATCCCGCCCTAGTCATCTGGCTTCTAGTTCCCAGGACACTCTGAAGCTGGCCCCAAGGCAGAGTCCTTGCCCTTGTTGTGTCCCTCTTCTTGGAACCTTTCCCCGCTCCCTCTTTGCAGAGCTGGCTTCTGTCTTTCAAGTCTCAGCTTCATGTCACCTTCTCAGAGAGGCCTGCTGGGACTGCCTGTCCCAATAATCTCGGTCACAGAACTTTATGTATTTTTCTTCATTGCCCTAATCATAGCCTATGATTTATTGATGTATTTGCAGTCTTTCTCCCTTCAGAATGTTTGCCCTGTGAGGGCAGAGACCATGTCTATATTGTTCTATGTAATATCTCCTGCCCCTGTGTTTTCCCAATTTTTTTTTTGAGACAGGGTAACAAACTGAGATAACAAACTGAGACCCTTTGCCGTGGTGCGAACATTGCTCACTGCAGCCTCGACCTCTGGGGCTCAAGTGATCCTCTCTGCCTTAGCCCCTGCCCCAAGTAGCTGGGACTACAGATGGGTGCCACCATCTAATTTGTGTGTGTGTGTGTGTGTGTGTGCATATATACACATATATATATATGTGTGTATTTTGTTTTGTAGAGATGAAGTTTTGCCATTGTTGCCCAGGCTTCCCTTAAAATTTATATGTTGAACTTCTAACCCTGAGTATGATGGTATTAGGAGATGTGAATCTTTGGGAATTGATTAGGTCTTGAGGGTAGTACATTCATAAATAGAATTAGTGCCCTTATAAAAGAAGCTCCAGAGAGCTCCTTTGCCCCTTTTGCCTTATGAGGCCATCTGTGAACCAGTAAGTAGGCTCTCACCAGATACCAAATATGCCAGTGTTGTAATACTGAACTTCCCAACCACCAGAACTGTTAGAAATAAATTTCTGTTATCTATAAGCCACCCAGTCTATGGTATTCTGTTCTAGCAGCCTAAAAAGACTAAGATGCCAATAGTTGTTCAATAGGCCGGGCCCGGTGGCTCATGCTTGTAATTCCAGCAATTTGGGAGGCTGAGGCAGGTGGATCACCCAAGGTCAGGAGTTCGTGACCAGCCTGGCCAACATGGTGAAACCCCATCTGTACTAAATATACAAAAATTAGCTGGGTGTGGTGGCACACACCTGTAATCCCAGCTACTTGGGAGACTGAGGCAGAATTGCTTGAACCCAGGAGGCAGAGGTTGCAGTGAGCCGAGACTGCGCCACTGCACTCCAGCCTGGGCAACAGAATGAGACTCCAACTCAAAAAAAAAAAAAAAAAAAGGTGTTAAATAAATATTTATTACATGAATGCCAAAGGATAATTTTCTAAGAGTTAAAAACATGCTGTCATCAAATATACAGTGAGCATGTGTCAAATATTAATCTAACTCATTTAATGAAGGGACCAGAAGATAATAAAGCTGGTTGAAGAAGAATTCAAGGAACAGAGGTTTGTATAGCAGAAAAGACATGCTGAAATAAGTTAGCTAGGTTAAAGGGAAATCTAGTTTATGTCCTACAGTCTTTAGGGTACTACAGTCTTTAGGGTTGTCTTTTCCACAGAATAGGAATCATTTGCATCTCTGACAGACAAAAACCTACAAGTTAACAGGTAATCTCATAGAATCTGGACCTTAATAATACTAATTAACAAGTCAAACAAAGGTAATTATCTAGATGAATAACACTTGGGTGGACCTATTAGACAATGCTCCAGCATGACAGTGAAAGGACATAAATTATCTTTTTGCCTTAATTCTTATTTATTTATTTATTTTTTCTGATATTGAGTCTTGCTCTGTCACCCAGGCTGGAGTGCAATGGCGCGATCTCAGCTCACTGCAAGCTCTGCCTCCCAGGTTCAAGCGATTCTCTTGCCTCACCTCCCAAGTAGCTGGGACATTAGGCTTGTGCCCAGATAATTTTTTGTATTTTTAGTAGAGATGGGGTTTCACCGTGCTAGCCAGGAAGATCTTGATCTCCTGACCTTGTGATCTGCCCACCTCGGCCTCCCAAAGTGCTGGCATTACAGGCCTGAGTCACCACAACTGGTCCTTTTTGCCTTAATTCTGAGATTAGGACTTTTTTTTTTTTTTTTTAATAGAAGACTAAAAAATATAGAATGAATGAACAAATGCTCCAACTGAATTTTGGAGTGGGGAGGCTCAGTCAGTTGAGGGGCTAGATACAGGGCATCTACTTCATCGGGTCTTCCCCAAAAGCCATCGTCATTGGCTCCAGCATTCATTCTTTGAGAGCCAGCCGATGTTTTATCTTCTCTGTGGAGACTGTCTAGATTTTCCTCTCACTCCCGATCAGGCAAACTAAGGTGGACAAACCTTGTTATCACGGTGATTGTGGCCTGGCACAGTGTGGCCTGGCTCACACCTGTAATCCTAGCACTTCGGGAGGCTGAGGAGGGAGGATTGCTTGAGCCCAGGAGTTCGAGACCACCCTGGGCAACATAGTGAGATCCTGTCTCTACAAAAATACAAAAAGTTTGGGCCAGGCACGGTGGCTCATATCTGTAATCTCAGCACTTTGGGAGGCCGAGGTGGGCAGATCACCTGAGGTCAGGAGTTCAAGACCAGCCTGGCCAACATAACAAACCCCCATTCCCACCCCTCCGTCTCTATTAAAAATACAAAAATTAGCCGGGTTTGGTGGGCCACACCTGTAGTCTCAGCTACTAGGGAGGCTGAGGCACAAGAATCACTTGAACCTGGGAGGTGGAGGTTGGAGTGAGCCGAGATTGCACCACCGTAGTCCAGTCTGGGCAGCAGAGTGAGACTCTGTCTCAAAACAAACAACAAAAACAACAATGAAAATTCACCAGGCATGGCGGCATGCACCTGTGGTCTCAGCTACTCAGGAGGCTGAGGTGGAAGGATGGCTTGAGTCCAGGAGGCTGAGGCTGCAGCGAGCTGAGGTTGCACCACTGCACTCCAGCCTGGGCGACGAGGGAGCCCCTGTCTCAAAAATAAAAAAGATGATGATTGTTATTGAGGCCCTAGATTTTTCTCTCTATGACTTGCATATCTCTGGTTTGAGCCAAGACACGCTACGACTCGTTACCTTTATTTCCCAGACAATATTTTTGTTTGTGGATATACATAAGGGCCCATGTGAGGATTCCCAGAAATGACTGAGATGAGGTGGGAAGGGGAATTTGAAAGTGAGAGCCCTGTTGTTCTTGTTATTGTTGTTGTTTTTGAGATGGAGTCTCGTTCTATCACCTAGGCTGGAGTGCCGTGGCGCCATCTCAGCTCACTGCGACCTCCCCTTCCTGGGTTCAAGCAATTCTTCTGTCTCAGCCTATCTGGGACTACAGGTGCGTGCCACTATGCCTAGCTAATTTTTGTATTTTTGGTAGAGATGGGATTTCACTATATTGGCCAGGCTGGTCTTGAACTCCTTATCTCGTGATCTGCCCACCTCAGCTTCCCAAAGTGCTGCGATTACAGGCATGAGCCACCCCCCAGCGACAGCCCAGTTTTTACAATCAGCAGATGAGTGCTAGAGGGCAGGACAATGCAAGTATGAAAATGTGACCTCATCTGTATTCCAGCTGATGAGACCAGCTGCATGTTGGTTAGATAAGTATCAGAGCTGCTTTGTCCCTTGTTCCCATGAGATGCTACTGTATAAAACATGTCCAAGCGCCAGCCTCACATGTATGTCTTTATTTATTTTTGAGACACGGTGTTGCTCTGTTGCCCAGCCAAGGCATACCGGCTTACTGCAGCCTCAACCTCCTGGGCTCAAGTGATGTAGTTGGGACTACAGGCACATGCTACCTCGCCTAGACAATTTTTGTATTTTTAGTAGAGACAAGTCTCACTATGTTGCCAAGGCTGGTCTTGAACTGCTGAACTCAGGTGATCCTCCTGCCTCAGCATCCCAAAGTGTCTAGTTTCAGTGTCTTACTTTATTCAGAGGTGTAGCTATCTTAGGGACCAAAAACTGTGATCACTGAACCAGCAACTAGCTGGAGAAGAAAGCATTTCCAAGGCAAACAATGACTCAATCCAAGCTGAAAACAGTCCTCTTAGTGCACCAGAAGGGACCTTTCGGCAAGTGGCATCTTGCCAGAAAATTAACTCAAAACAAATCCCTAACAGCTCAGAGATGGTGGAGGGGAATTTCAGACACCGTCAGCAGGGCAGGACCATGCAACCGTTTACAGGAACTGCCTCACTCACACTTTGATGTTGATGCTCTGCAGAGCTTCTGCTGCTTCAAAACAGCGTGCGGGAATCGGAGACATTACATCAGGAAGACACTGCAGAGAGATTCTGCTCCATCTCATTAATTGTACAGGTGAGGAGTCCAAGGGTCAGAGATTTTAAAGGATTTGCCCAAAGCCACAGAATGGAGAACTGTGAGTAGAAACCAGATTTTTTGTTGCCTAATTCAATCCCAGGATCTTATAAATAAGCTAGGAAGGTGTGGCACCTACATGGATTTGCTTTCTGCCTGATATATCTCTGTTCCTAGTGCAGGGCTCAGGCATCAATCAGTAAACAGGAGGAAGAGATAGATCTATCTAGTGTATGGGAGCAGCATGTGGCATCGTGACGAGATATGTTAGCACAGGCACAATTTAAAGCAGTGCCATGGCAACCAGCATTCACTCTGGCTCCAGATAGCACCGTGATCTACAGGGTGTAGTTGAAAATGGCTTCTCACCTACTGAGTGGAATGTTGCAGCCTCTATTTCCCTGCAGTGAGTGACTCTAAAATATACCAAACAATGCAGCAACAAGACTGGTCCAACTTCTTTACCAAAGGTTGGGGGTTTTCAACATAACTCATGGGAGAAATAAACTCAGCAGCCTTGGGAATCCCCAAGGCAATCTGCAAAGCAGCATGGTTTTGCTTCCTCTTAGAGCAATGCATTGTTTCAGCATCTTCCCGGAGCACTAATGTTTCAAAGAGGTCCCCTTGGCATGAGGGGAAGGCAATGGGGTAGGGCACCGCCATTTGTTTCTTTCTTATATGTTGCAGAATCTGCTGCTACCCTCCCCACAAATTCTCTCTCTTTTTTTTTTTTAAGATGGGGTTTCACCCTGATGGCCAGGGTGGTCTTGAACTCCTGACCTCAGGTGATCCACCCACCTCGGCCTCCCAGAGTGCTAGGATTACAGGCGTGAGCCACCTCGCCCAGCCTGTTTTTTTGTTTTTGTTTTTTTTTTTTTTGAGATAGGTCTCATTCCGTCACCCAGGCTGGAGTACAGTGGAATGATCATGACTCACTGCCACTGCAGCCTTGACCTCCTAGGTTCAAGTGATGCTCCCACCTCGGCCTCTCGAGTAGCTGGAACTACAGGTGCATGCCACCACACCCAGCTAGTTTTTGTATTTTTAGTAGGTATGGGATTTTGCCACGTTGCCCAGGGTATTCTTGAACTCCTGGCTCAAGCAATCCACTCTCCTCGGCCTGCCAAAGTGCTGGGATTACAGGCTTGAACCACCACAGTCGGCCCCCACAAATTCTTAAACCATGGCAGTAGACCAGAGAAGGTCTGGAATGAGTTTCATCGGTAGGATTGAGTATTAAGTCAATCCTACTTAGTACTAAAGCCTCCTTGATTTTAACTTAAATGCTCATATAATCTTTCCTGAAACAGAGACCACTTACGGTCTCCAATATGTACATGGTCTTTTATTTTTATTTTTGTGTTTCTTTTTTTATTTTTATTTTATTTTATTTTTTTGTTTATTTTGTTTTTTCTTTTTCTTTTTCTTTTTTTTCTTAAGATGGGGTTTCACCATGATGACCAGGCTGGTCTTGAACTCCTGACCTCAGGTGATCCACCCACCTTGGCCTCCCAAAGTGCTAGGATTATAGGCGTGAGCCACCGCGCCCGGCCTATTTTTGTGTTTCTAATTGTGCACATTCAGCTAAAGACTTCCAGCTTCCTGAGCAAGTAGGTGTAGCCAGATGACCAAGTTCTGACCATCACACTATAAATGGAAGTGGTGCAGCTTTCTGGGGTGTGCCCTGTCTTTGGGGTTCCCCCATTTTTCTTGGGCTAGCTTGCAGTTGTATTTGTGGCAACTCATCTTGAACCATGAGGACAACCCCCCAGGAATGCCATGGGGACAACCCCCAGGAATGGCAGAGCAGTAAGACATACTCTTACATAATTTTAAAATATTGCTACTTATTTTATCACTACTAAAAAAAAGAAAGCGAGAGGTAGCCAATATGCTAAAGAAGACTACTTCTGAGCAAAACTCTCGAAGCAGAGCTTCACTACCAGTCCTCCTTTGAAAAAAAAGAAAAAAAAAGGGGTCAGACATGGTGGCTCATGCCTGTAATCCCAGCAGTTTGGGAGGTCGAGGTGGACGGATTGTCTGAGGTCAGGAGTTCAAGACCAGCCTGGCCAACTTGGTGAAACCCTATCTCTACAAAAATTAGCTAGACATGATGGTGGGTGCTTATAATCCCAGCTACTCTGGAGGCTGAGGCGGGAGAATTGCTTGAACCCCAAAGGCAGAGGTTGCAGTGAGCAGAGATTGTGGCATTGCACTCCAGCCTGGGTGACAAGAAGGAGACTCAGTTTCAAAAAAAAAAAAAAATTTCTTCCTGTGTTAGCAGCTGAACCAATATCCTAACTAATAGCTCCACTAAAACTGCCATCACTCATGCCAAAAGTGTGATTTAGGGTGCTTAGGACTACAAGTAAGCCTTGCTAAAAGTAGCTTTCAAAATTAGGAGTTTAAAAATGATGTCATTTTACAAGAAATCAAGAAGAAGCGTGTTGCCTGGGTTGGTTTGGTTTCAGGTTGTTGTATTAATTTCCTGCTGCTACTATGATAAATTACCACAAACTTGGCTTAAAGCAACACAACTTTATTCTTTTATAGTTCTGGAAGCTAGAGTCTAAAATCAGTTTCACTGGACTAAACTCAGCTGGTGGGGCTTTTTCTGGGAGCTCTAGGGAAGATCTGTTTTCTTGCATTTTTTTAGTTTCTGGAGGCTGTCTGCATTCCTTGGCTCGTGACTCCTTCCTCAAATCACTCCAAACTCCGGCTTCCATCGTCTCCTCCCCTACTTCTGTTGTCAAATCTCCCTTTGCTTCCCTCTCATAAGGACACTTGGGATTATGTTTAGGGTCCACCCAGATAATTCAGGATAATCTCATCTCAAGATCCTTAACTTTATCACATCTATAAGGTAAGACTGATAGGTTCCAGGGCTTAGCCTATGGATATCAGCCTACCAACGTTGATAAAAAGCTTTTCATTTCCCTGCTCTACCATTCTAATGTTTTGGTGTCATCTCCCTTCATGGTTTTAAAATCACTTTGGATCAAGGTGGGAGGATCACCTGAGGTCAGGGGATTGAGACCAGCCTGGCCAACGTGGTGAAATCTCGCTTCTACTAAAAATGCAAAAATTAGCTGGGCATGGTGGTAAGTGCCTGTAATCCCAGCTACTTGGGAGGCTGAGGCAGGAGAATTGCTTGAATCCAGGAGTTGGAGGTTGCAGTGAGCCGAGATTGTGCTGCTACACTCCAGTCTGTGTGACAGAGCAAGACTCTGTCTCCGAAAAAAAAAAAATGACTTTGCAACTCCCAAACATCACATCCTCCACATCCTCACTCGTTCATGTCCAGAGCAGGAAGGGAGGGGTGTTCCCATCCTGCATCTTTTAGTTATTAATAGGGATGTGCTTTCCTAGCAGAAGCCACATCAGGTCCCATTAGCTAAGACTGAGTCACCTGCCTGTGCTCTGGCTGCACACTGGACTGAGAATTTGCGTATCTGGCATTTTTAACCTCTGCATCACAATGTCAGTGCTCCCACCAAGAGGTTGAATGACTGCTAGGGAGGAAACAACTCAGTTTTTTTTTTTTTTCGTAGAGACAGGGGTCTCGGCATGTTGCCCAGGCTGGTCTTGAACTCCTGAGCTCAAGCACTCTGCCTGCCTCGGCCTCCCAAAGTGCTGGGATTACAGGCATGAACCACTGTGCCCAGCCTAACAACTCTCTTTTGAAAGTTCTGCAGGAGATTCCACAGGCATGAATGACTCCAAAGAGCCCTTGTTTTCTAGCAGCCATAAAAAGCATGTGTGAGGCCGGGTGGGGTGGCTCACACCTGTAATCCCAGCACTCTGGGAGGCTGAGGCAGGCAGATCACCTGAGGTCAGGAGTTTGAGACCAGCCTGACCAACATGGAGAAACCCCATCTCTACTAAAAATGTAATGTTAGTTGGGCATGGTGGCGTGCGCCTGTAATCCCAGCTACTCAGGCAGCTGAGGAAGGAGAATCACTTGAACCCGGGAGGCAGAGGTTACAGTGAGCTGAGATCGCACCATGGCACTCCAGCCTGGGCAACAAGAGTGAAACTCCATCTCAAAAAAAAAAAAAATCATGTTTGATGAGAAGCCCTGGGGGCTAGGGTGGTGGTGGTATGGTAACGGGGTGATTAAAAAAAAATCTTCTGATTGGAGATCTAGAATTCAAACTAAGCCAGGAACACATTCTCTTCTATAGTACTTTTCAGGGCATCCCCGTGACAGTTTGAATTGTGTTCCCCTCAAAATGAATATGTTGAAGTCCTAATCCCCAGTACCTCAGAATGTGATCTTTGCAGAGGTCAAAATGAGGTCATTAGGGTGGGCCTGTGTCCCATATGCCTGGTGTCCTTATAAAAAGGGAAAATTTGGGCCAGGTGTGGTGGCTCACGCCTGTAATCCCAGCACTCTGGAAGGCTGAGGCGGGAGGATCATGAGGTCAAGAGATCAAGACCATCCTGGCCAACATAGTGAAACCCCATCTCTACTAAAAATACAAAAATTAGCTGGGCATGGTGGGGGGCACCTGTAATCCCAGCTACCTGGAAGGCTGAGGCAGGAGAATCACTTGAACTCGGGAGGCGGAGGTTGCAGTGAGCCGAGATCTTGCCACTGCACTCCAGCCTGGGCCACAGAGCAAGACTCTGTCTCAAAAAAAAGAGGGGGTGGGGAGGAATTTGGAGACAGACATGTACACAGGGAGAATGTCATGTGAACATGAAGATGGCCATCTACAAGCCAAGGAGAGAGACCTGGGACAGATCTTTGCCTCATAGCCCTCAGATGGAACTAACACTCCCAATATCTTGATTTTGGACTTCTAACCTCTCGAATTATGAAACAAGAAGCTCTGGGCTGAGTGCAGTGGCTCACACCTGTAATCTCAGCACTTTGGGAGGCTGAGGTGGGCCGATCACCTGAGGTCAGGAGTTCGAGACCAGCCTTCCCAACAGTGAAACCCCACCCCTGCTAAAAATACAAAAAATTAGCCAGGCTTGGTGACAGGTGCCCATAACCCCAGCTACTCAAGAGGCTGATGCAGGAGAATCTTTTGAACCCAGTAGGCAGAGGTTGCAGTAAGCCAAGATGGTGCCATCACACTCTAGCCTGGGCAATAAGAACGAAACTCCGGCTCAAAAAAATAAAAATAAAAATAAGAAGTTCCTTTGGTTTAGGCCAGGGGCCCTCACCCCCAGGGCCATAGACCAGTAGTGGTCTGTGGCCTTTTAGGAACTGGACTGCACAGCAGGAGGTAAGCAGTGGCCGAGTGAGCATTATGGCCCGAACTCTGCCTCCTGTCAGATCAGAGGTGGCCTTAGATTCTCATAAAAGCACGACCCATATTGTGAGCTGCGCATGCAAGGGATCTAGGTCATGTGCTCCTTATGAGAATCTAATGCCTGATGATCTGTCACTGTCTCCCATCACCCCCAGATGGGACTGTCTAGTTGCAGGAAAACAAGCTCAGGGCTCCCATGGATTCTACATTATGGTGAGTTGTCTAATTATTTCATTATATATTACAATGTAATAATAGTAGAAATAAAGTACACAATCAATGTAATGTGCTTGAATCATCCCGAAACCATCCCCCCTTCCCTGCTGCCCCCGCCCCAGGTCCATGGAAAAACTGTCCCCCACAAAACTGGTCCCTGGTGCCAAAAGGGTTGGGGACCACTGGTTTAGGCCACCCAGTTTGCAGTAGTTTGTTACAGTGGCGCTTGCAAACTTAAAAATCCTGACTTTCTCACTTCCCTTGCACCCTCCAAGGTTGCAGCAACCCCATGCTCCTACCCAGTATGCACTTGGCTCTCCTGTGTTTCCTGATCTCCAGGTGGTCTCTTTGCAGTGTTTTGAAAGCTCTTTAGATGGTACCTGTTTCTTGTCATGAAGCCTCCTGGATTCCACAGAGAAAATGTGCTGTTGTGTCTGGGCAGGAAACTCCCACCATTATTAAATCCATCCCCTACAGCATTATATGGGATTTTATAAGTCATTCACAAACATACAATATTTTTATTCTGCTGCCATATGTTTTATATAGTCACGTTTATTTACAAAAGAGTATTCTATTTAGCTATCAACCCATGGATGACAGAAAAGACAGTTCATATTTGTGTGTGTGTGTAAGGCACCAAACGTGATACCCAACACGTTTTGTTATGACACACAGTTCTTTCAGGATAATATGTGATAATCAAGTTGTCCTTTTATTTATTCACCTGACATTTGAATCACTTTCTCTGTGCCTAACTATTCCACCATTATGCTGTCGTTATAAATCTGAATTTAAAGAGGTTCCTGGTATCAAGGAGATCCCAGCTCATTGTGCGAGAGGCAGACAGTATAAGTGAAGAAACAGTGCAGCTGTGATGGAGACAGGAGATGATGGGATGACTCACAGTGATGCTTTATGGAACCCAAGGGCCACCGAGCTTCAGGAAGTAGAGAAGAAGGAAATGAATGACCAGGATCCAGATTTGCTGCTCATCCCTCATTTTCCCATTTCACAATGTTTTTTTCTTTTTTTGAGACAGAGTCTCCCTCTGTCACCCAGGCTGGAGTGCAGTGGCGCAATCTTGGCTCACTGCAACCTCCACATCCTGGGTTCAAGCGATTCTCCTGCCTCAGCCTCCTGAGTAGCTGGGATTACAGGTGCACACTACCACATCCAGCTAATTTTTGTATTTTTAGTAGAGATGGAGTGTTACCGTGTTGGCCAGGCTGGTCTCGAACTCCTGACCTCAAGTGATCCTCCCACCTCTGCCTCCCAAAGTGTTGGGATTACAGGTGTGAGCCACCACGCCTGGCCCCATTTCACACCTTCTTCCCTCTGTTCCTTCTCTCTGTTTCTAGGGAGAAACAGGACCGATGTCAGCTGCCCTAGAATCAACAGGCTCCCCTTCAGTTGGTGTCCCACCATAAAGTGGTCACGTCATATGTTCATACATATGCTACAGCCAAAGCGGGAGGCTTGTCAAGGCAGGAGGCACCCACAGGTACCTCTCAGAGGTGGTGAAAGGAAAGAGGAAGTGGGGGCAGGCAGAAGTGGTGGTTGCAATTTGAGTCACTTCTGTTAATGGTACCCACTTTTAGACAGCTCAATCCACAGACTCTGGAAAAGTATGAACAGAAACCTTGCTGGGTTTAGAGGAGAGAGAGCCTCCCCGCTGCTCTTCTGAGGGGTGTCCTGGAACAGGCCACTGCAGAGGCTGAGGGCAGGTCTGGGGCAAGGCCAGACCCTGCTGTGTTTTGGACGGACTAGGAAAAGTTCCTGTACAGAGGTAAGAGACTGGAGATGATGTGTGAGAATTACTCTACTCTTATCCTGAGTGTGTCTGGACTTCAGTCCTGGTGCTGTTCAGGAAAGAGGAGGATGGGGTTGCCATTGCTCTAGCAGACCGTTGTTACTCCCGGAAGCTCACCTAAAGGCTCCATTTCCATAACCAATTACAGAGCAAATGCTTTTTCATAGGAACTGGTCTTTCTGGGGTTGACATCTCAGGTCGCAAAGACCCTGAAACTTTAGGAAAGCTTTGCCGTTGAGAAGATTAGCGGGGTAGAAATTGCAACACTATCTTAGCTGCAATTAGCTGGCGTTTCTGCCAAACGCTAACACATATTTTCCCTTGACTCTCAATGAAAAATGGCATTGGTACGAATATTTGGAGAGTAGCTGTGAAAGATCAGCTGCTGTTAATAGGGAAACATTGTTCTTTTATCTGCTGATGGGAGAGCATGTCAGGCATGAGGCCGGCCTTATCCAGGAGAGAATCACATGGTTCATTCTCTTTCCAGGAATGGTAGGGGAAGCAATGAGTTTTGAAACGTTGGGTTTTCCCCGGCCCGGGAGAAAGTGGATCAAAACAATCGCGGTTTTCTTTGCTATTGTTTGGGTTCTCTAGTTTGAAAGGGCCGCAGTGATGTTTCCTGATGGGCCACTAGAGGCAACGTTGAGGAGAACAGAGAAAATACAGAAAGATAGACTAAGGAAAATCAGACGTTTGGTAGAAAGGCCCAGGATTACCTGGAGAAAAGTTGAAGGTAGTGCCGAGAGAGTCTGCTGCACCAGAGGTCCCCACCAGGGGCCCCACCAGAGGACTCTTTAGAAAATGTTCTGGAGCTAAAATCCTGCCGAATATCCCATGTAACTGGTGCAATTTTCACTACATATTCTCCTTTCTTTATTTTCTACTGCAACTGAATTCTGAGTTCCTAACCCACTGGGACTCACACTTAATAGCCTGTCCATCTACTGGCATTTGTTTGCGTTGCAAACAATGCATCTGAGGGCTTGTGATGACCAAGGCATGATGGTGGCGGTGGCAAAGGCCCATCTGATCTCAAGTTATGTTCATGTAGGTGCTGGCTGAGACTGCCTGCAAGATGCCGATTGAGAGAGGTTGCTTCTCCAAGTCACCTGGTCTTTCCTGAGCTCCATGCTCTTCTTGGGGGAATAGGAATCCCTCTGAGGCAGCCACTCGTCTCTCTGACAATCATGGACAATTTAGATAATTTAGAGGTCTAAAGTAGAGGTCTAGGGAAAGACCTAGGGAGGTCTAAAGTAGAGGCCCACTCCAGGCCTCAGTGACATCTGTCTTTTTGCCATTCTTCTTTCATCTTACATGAAGCAATTTTCTTCTGGTGTGGAAAAGCCCTCCTATCTCCAATCCCACTTCCAACCAACCCCCTTTTTTTGATATAGAGTCTCACACTATTGCCTGGGCTGGAGTGCAGTGGTGCGATCTCGGCTCACTGCAACCTCCGCCTCTCAGGTTCAAGCGATTCTCCTGCTTCAGCCTCCCAAGTAGCTGGGATTACAGGCGCCTGCCATCATGCCCAGCTAATTTTTTGTATTTTAATAGAGATGGAGTTTCTTTTTCTTTTTTTTTTTTGTTTTAGAGATGGGGTTTCACTATGTTGACCAAGCTGGTCTCCAACACCAGATCTCGTGATTCGCCTGCCCTGGCCTCCCAAAGTGCTGGGATTACAGGTGTGAGCCACCGCACCTGGCCCCATCCAACTCCTTTAGTACAACAAAGGGGCCAGGCGCGGTGGCTCACACCTGTAATCCTAGCACTTTGGGAGACCAACATGGGAGGATTGCTTGAGGCCATGAGTCTCACCATGGTCAACATCGTGAGACTCCGTTTCTATGTTTTCTAAATGAAAAAATTATTAATTAAAATTTAAAATATAAAAAAATTTAAAGTACAACCAATGGCTTTCAGCTTTTGGGAGCCACAGTCAGGAAGAAGTCTGACTGTCCGTCTCTCTGTTCTTTAGCCTTCAGTCTTCTTACACCCTTTCCAAATGGCAACGGGCACAAAATGGCCTATCTGCTGGAAATGGGCAATAGCAAAGGAGACATATACATGGAAAAGATGAGTTAAGAATGTAAAATATTATTCTGCACACACGTAAGTGGGAACTTCATGTCCTCTGTTCAGAAGTAAAGCAGTTGGAAACTCTGGAATCAGAATCATCTGTGCATTTGCTAAAAATACAGATTCTTGTGCCACACCCAAATTCTATACCTGAAAAGTTTGATTCTGCCTGAATCAGAATCTTTCCAGATAATTCTTATATGCATCAGAGCTTGAGAGTTGCCTAGATGCAGCCTCAGCTGTGTCTAAAACCATCTCCTGTCTTTTGATACTGAGTTGTGGTTGTTCTCAAGCTGGTTCAGAGCACTTTAATGTGCATTTAAATCATGCTGAGGTCTTGTTAAGTTAGGTGGTGGGACATGAGATTCTGCATGTCTAACAAACGCTTGGGTGATGCTGCCACTGCTGGCTGGAGGACTGCCCCTTGGGTGGTAAAGTGCTAGAGAGCCTTTTTTTTTTTGAGATGGAGTCTCGCTCTGTCACCAGGCTGGAGTGCAGTGGTACGATCTCAGTTCATTACAACCTCCACCTCCCGGGTTCAAGCAATTCTCCTGCTTCCGCCTCCTGAGTAGCTGGGACTATAGGCGCGCCACCATGCCTGACTAAGTTTTGTATTTTTAGTAGAGACAGCGTTTCACCATGTTGGCCATGATGGTCTCGATCTCCTGACCTTGTGATCCACCCGCCTTGGCCTCACAAAGTGCTGGGATTACAGGCGTGAGCCACTGCACCCGGCCAGAGATGATTTTTATTTTCTTTGCACTCCTGCAAGGCCATCTTGAGGCTTCTTAAGTCCCTGGAGCCAGTGATTTGCTTGCGCTGTGACTGGAGATTGCTGCGCTCTCATGGGTACTGTGCTTTGTTGACTGAGCTCTACCTCATGCTCATCCAGACTTGCCCAGCCTTCCCGCTTCCCCTTCCATCTCCTCAGCCAACATCCCTATTCCCACTCTGCTACCCACACTCACTCTGCCTAAGGGGCAGCCCTGCTGCCCTAGCCTGGTCTTCCTCACACTGTGGGTCTACTCTGACTATAGATACATAATTGAATCTCTTTAGAGAATCTTCGGATTTGCTACTATGACAAAGTTCTTCTTCCTCTTAGGAGAGAAGGGGAAGTGGGACTGGAAGCAAGCATGTAAAAGTGAGTCACGAGTCCTTTTTTCTCTTGAGGGTCGACATCAGTGGGCAGCCCCAGGGTAATGGAATGGAGTGGAAGATGTTATTTCCTACACTGTCCTTGACCTTGAAAGAAGAACTGAATCTGTGGGACCTACTGCCCCTTTCTATAGGTGGAGGGGAATGGGGAACCCCACTGGATGGCATCATCTTATCCCTCAAGTCCTTGGTGAACCAGGGGTAGGGGTAAGGGGGAAGAATTACAGGATATTAGAAGTGGTGAGATTCTTTTCTCCAGCGATGGAGAACTTCTGATGTTCAACTTAGCATGGCTTTAATCAGTCTTAGTTAATAATAAGAAAGGAGGTCTAAAGTAGAGGTCTAGGGAAGGACTGGCCAGTAGTGCTCTTCAGGCGTGCGGTCACGTTGAAAGGTCTAATAATGGTCAGAGTGAAGCCAGCTGGAGCCAGTGGACTGTAATGACAATAGATCTCCTGACTGTACAGTCTTTGACTGTGGCTCTGGGCCAGGGTAAGATCTCTTAGGCCTGGGAAAGTAACCAGAGATGTCACTGGCCCTGAGGCCAAACAGAGCCAGTACCTCTCAGAGCAGTGGCTTGCAAACTGGGGTCTGCAGAAAGCTCTGTCAGCACCACCTGGGGAGATTCGTAACAGTAATGCCAACACCCACTCTAGAGAGTCTGAGTCATCAGAGCCTCATGAGCTATATTTAAAAAACATATTCTCTGGGCAATTTGACAGTACTCTATGAGGAAGTTTTGAGTTTGTCGGGTTTAGGAAGCATTGCCTTAGCACAATGGTTTCCCAGATTTTTAGCAGAGAAAAATTTATTCACTAGAAAAATACTTATTGAACAATTACTATATGCCATGTATTGTTGTAAGCCCTGGACAAAAGGTGGTAAATAAGACTGACGAGGTGGCTGGCCGGGTGACTGTAATCCCAGCACTTTGGGATGCCGAGGCAGGGAGGTCACTTGAGGTTAGGTATTTGAGATCAGCCTGGCCAACATGATGAAACCCCTGTCTCTACTAAAAATACAAAAATTAACTGGGCGTGGTGGCAGGCACCTGAAGTCCCAGCTACTCTGGAGGCTGACACATGAGAATCATTTGAACCCTGGAGGTGAAGGTTGCAGTGAGCCAAGATTGTGGCACTGCTCTCCAGCCTGGGTGAGAGAGCAACAATATGCCTAAAAAAAAAAAAAAAAAAAAAAGAAAAAGAAAAAAGAAAAGAAAAGAAAAGAAAAGAAAAAGACTCACAAGGTTTCCATTGAACTCTAAAAATAGATAAAAATGAGGTGTGGATTTTTCAGGAATGTTAAAGACTCTCATTGTTTGGCAGAAAATGCTGTTTATTGTTGAACCCCTGAAGTACCATCAGGTTCTGTCGTGCACAGTTTGAGAACCACTTTCTTGGGAAGGAGTTTGGAGCAATAAAACTAGAAGAGAGTGGAAGGAATATCCAACACGGCGGGGTTCAAATGACAAACCTGGAAGGCTTTTCTACTTCCTTGTTGATAAAGTGGGGACAATGACATCTACCTCGAGTCTTATTGTGAGTAAGTAAAGCACTGAACACACATCATGGAGCTCAATGCTGGGCGCGCAGACGGACCTTACTGCATTTTTGTTCTCTTTCGTCTCTCTTTGCTGGGGAGCAGGTTACTTCACTTTGATTGGGAGTAAGTTGTAGGAGAAAACAAGAACATTCTGGGAGTGTGTTGCCACTTGAGGCTCAGGTAGGATAATGAGGAGCACAAAAGGCAGAAGCAAGAAAAGGCCCTTCCACGCCACAGCAAAAAGCAATCACAGGTGTAAAATGGTGCAGTGGGTCTATCAGTTCCTCAAACCATTAAACACAGAGTCACCGTATGACTCAACAGTTCCACTCCTATGTATATACCCAAGAGAACTGAAAACATATGTCCACACAAAAATCTGTACGTGAAAGTCCACAAAAGCATTATTCATAATAGCCAGAAGTGGAAACAACCCAAATCTCCCTTAACCAATGAATGGATAAACAAAATATGGTATAACCATACAGTGTAATATCATTCAGCCAAAAAAAGCAGTGGAGTCCTGTCACATGCAGCAGCACAGATGAACCTGGAAAACATTATGCTAAGAAAGTGGCCCGACACAAAAGACCACATTTTATATAATTCTTTTATAGGAAATGTCCGCAATAAGAAAATCTATAGAAATAGAAATTAGACCGGGTGCAGTGGCTCACACCTGCAATCTCAGTACTTTGGGACGTTAAGGCAGGTAGATCACCTGAGGTCAGGAGTTCAACACCAGCCTGGCCAACAGGGTGAAACCCTGTCTCTACTAAAAATACGAAAATTAGCCAGGCATGGAGGCGTGCATCTGTAGTCCCAGTGACTCAGCGGCTCAAGAGGCTGAGGCAGGAGAATCACTTGAACCCAAAGACGGAGGTTGCAGTGAATCAAAATTGTGCCACTGCACTCCAGCCTGGGCAACAGAGCGACACTCTGTCACAAAACAAAACAAACAAACAAAAAAACCCCCACAACAACAACAAAAAAAGAAAAGAAACAGAAATGAGATTAGTGGTATCAAGGGACTAGGAGAAGGAGGAAATGGGATGATTGCTAATGCACATGGAATTTCTTTTTAAGGTGATGAAGATGCTCTGAAATTAGATGATGGTGATAGCTGTACAATCTTGTGAATATGCTAAAAGTCACTAAATTGGACACTTTAAAAGGGTGAATTTTATGATACAGATTTTCTTCCTTCCTTCCTTCCTTCCTTCCTTCCTTCCTTTCTTTCTCTCTTTCTTTCTTTCTTTCTTTTTTTGAGACAGAGTCTCCCTCTGCTGCCCAGGCTGGAGTGCAGTGGCATGATCTCAGCTCATTGCAACCTCTGCCTCCTGGGTTCAAGGGATTCTCATATCTCAGCCTCCTGAGTAGCTGGGATTACAGGCACCTGCCACCATGCCCGGCTAATTTTTCTATTTTTAGTAGAGACAGGGTTTCACCATGTTGGCCAGGCTGGTCTTGATCTCCTGACCTCAAGTGATCAGCCTACCTTGGCCTCCCAAAGTGCTGAGATTACAGGCATGAGCCACTGCACCTGGCCCATATCTCAATTTTTAAAAAAAGAAAGAAGCAACCACAGAGAATAAAGCCAAACAGTGATCTATAGATAAGCACCAAGAAAATGCTTGAAGCCTGTCATGCCTCAGATGGAACCCATGGGAGAGGGCAGAAAGAATATCCAATACAGTGGGGTTCAGATGACAAACCTGGTCAGGTTCAAGAATCTGCCTTTCCTTGCTGGGGGTTGAAGAATTTACCTCAGAAAAGACAGGCAATGAACAAAATTATGCCTGATATGCTTCTAATCATCATTATTTCCAGTGCTACATGAATTGTTTACATATGCTTATATTTCCGCTATAATGATGGTTTGGTAAGTTTCTTTTCCTTTTTCTTTTTTTTTTGAGTCAGGGTCTCACTTTGTCACCCAAACTAGAGTGCAGTGGCACCATCATAGCTCACTTCAGCCTCAACCTCCTGGGTTCAAGTGATCCTCTCATCTCAGCCTTCTGAGTAGCTGGGACTACAGGTATGTGTGTGTGCCACCACACCCCGCTAAGTTTTAAAAAAAATTTTGTAGAGCTGAGATCTCACTATGATGCCCAGGCTGGTCTCGAACTCCTGGGCTCAAGTGAGCCTCCTGCCTTGGCTTCCCAAAGTGCTGGGATTACAGGCATGTGCCAGCGCGCTTGGCCAGGTACGTTTCAAATATTTCAATTTTTTCCCCCAAGACTCAGTTCTAGAAGCTCCATTTAGGCTATTCACAATACAGCTCCAGGTCCTTATGCAATGTGGGCTGGTGGTCATGGGGGACTAGGCATGCCCTGCACGTTAGCCCCCAGACAACCAGCACAGGGGCCCTGACTGGGCAGAGCTTCTTGAACAAGTCTTATAGGCTCCTGTAGGGAGGGTGAGAAAAGTATTTTTGAGAGAAGCCATTTGAAATTTACATGCTGTGCAAACATGTGTTATGGGACAGAAGATGTTTTTAAGCATGAAAAGTTTGGATCACGGGTGGGAATAAAGGCCTGCCAGTGAATTGTAGTTCCACTTTCAGCCTCATCACTGCCTTCGGGTTTTATCCTGTGAACGGTTCTGACAATGTGCCATTTTACAGAACGTGTCTCTGTTGCTTCTGAGCTGCCACATATGCTCTGCTGCACATTTGGGACTACCACATCAGGTTTTAAAAACTGATTAAGAAAACCCCAAAACTTTTGAAGTTTGCCTTTAGCATTTTGCAGGGAGGTTGCTCACCAGCTGTTTGTTTATATTCTCTAGTTATTGTTTTTGCACATTATCCAGGAGTAGCACGCAATTATGTCATTACAATGGCAAGTAGTAAACTGAATTCCCTGTAGGGCGTTTCTAGGGGAAGAGATGTACTACCTCTAGCCCTAATGCCCTAGAGAGACTGTGTAGTTAGATAATCCTGTGGCTCCAGAGAGGTATGAGTCTTGTGGCAACTTGCAAAAGCCTAGGGCTTCTTGCAGTGCTTGGCAGGTGTTTCGTAGCAAATCTCAAAGTTTCGTGGTCACTCAGGACAACCCCCTTTCTGCTGAGATTGATACTGAATTAAAACAACCCCAATGATCTGGTTATAATTTAGAACCTCATTTGTTCTTTTTTTTTTTTTTGAGTGCAGTGGCACCATCTTGGTTAACTGCAACCTCCACCTCCCAGGTTCAAGCGATTTTCGTGCCTCAGCTTCCCAAGTAGCTGGGATTACAGGTGTGAGCCACGATGCCTGGCTAATTTTTGTATGTTTTAGTAGAGATGGGGTTTCACCATGTTGACCAGGCTGGTCTCGAACCCCTGACTTCAGGTGATCCACCTGCCTCAGCCTCCCAAAGTACTGAGATTATAGGTGTGAGCCACTGCACTCAGCTTTTGTTCATTTTCTATGGCAGCTTTATTAAGATAAAAGTTATAATAAAAGTTACCCCCCCACACCCCCTTTTTTTTTTTGAGACAGAGTATCACTCCCGTCCCCCAGGGTGGAGTGCAGTGGTGCAATCATAGCTCACTGCAGCCTTGACTTCCCAGGCTCAGGTGATCCTCCCACCTCAGTCTCCTGAGTAGGTGGGACTACAGGAGAGCACCACTACGTGCAGGTATTTTTTTTTTTTTTTTGTATTTTTTGTACAGACACGGTTTTGCCATGTTGCCCAGGCTGGTCTTGAACTCTTAGGCTGAAGCGACCTGCCCGCCTTGGCCTCCCAAAAGTGCTGGGATTACAGGTGTGAGCCACTATTCCCAGCCAAAAGTTAACCTTTTAAATTATAGGCATGCCTCTTTTTGCTGTGCTGTGCAGATACTATGTTTTTTACAAACTGAAGGTGTGTGGCAACAAACCTTGGAGCAAGTCTATCAATGCCATTTTTCTAAACGATTTTTTTTTGAGCTATTGCACTCGGCCAGAGTGAGACTGAGTCTGCCACCCAGGCTGGAGTGCAGTGGTGTGATGCAGAGGTTGCTAACTGAAGCCTCTGCCTTCTAGTTTCAAGTGAACCTTCCATCTCAGCCTTCTGAGTAGCTGAGACCACAGACAATTATCCGCACCACCATCCTTGGACAGTGTTTTGTATTTTTTGTAGCGATGGGATTTTGCCATTTTGTTCAGGCTGGCCTTGAATTTCTGAGCTCAAGAGATCCAGCCTTTTGGGCCTCCCAGAGTGCTGACATTATAGGTGTGAGCCACTGTGCTCAGCCCTGGCTAATTAAAAAAATTTTTTGGTACAAATGTTATCTAGATGCTGTGTTGTCTAGGCTGGTCTTGAGCTCCTGGTCTCAAGTGATCCTTCTGCCTTATCCTCCCAAAGTGCTGGCATTATAGGTGTGAGCTATTGCACTCGGCCAATAAATTTTCAATGTAGATGAAACAGCCTTATATTGGAATAAGATGCCACCTAGGACTTTCACAGCCAGAGAGCAGTCAATGTCTGGCCTCAAAGCTTCCAAGGACATGGTGGCCCTCTTGTTAGGGGCCAATGCAGCTGCCGATTTAAAGATGAAGCTAGTGCTCATTTATCATTCCAAAAATCCCAACATCTTTAAGAATTATGCTATATTGACTCTGCCTGTGTGCTATAAATAAGACAAAGTCTGAGTGACAGAATATTTGTTTATAGCATAGTTTACTGAATATTTTAAGCCCATTGTTGAGACCTACTGTTCAGGCAAAATGATTCCTTTCAAAATATTATTGCTAATTGACAATGTGCCTGGTCACTCAAAAGCTCTGATGGAGAAGTACAAGGAGATTAATGTTTTCATGCCTGCTAACAAAACATCAATTCTGTAGGCCATGGATCAAGGAATAATTTCAACTTTCAAGTCTCATTATTTAAGAAATGCATTTTGTAAGGCTATAGATGCCATAGGTGGTGATTCCCCTGATGGATCTGGACAAAGTAAATTGAAAACTTTCTGAAAAGGATTCACCATTCTAGAGGCTATTGAGAATGTAACAGTTCTCTTAGCTACCATGTAGAGATTAAGATTAAAAAAAAAAACCTTCTGGCTGGGCACAGTGGCTCACACCTGTAATACTAGCACTTTGGGCGACTGAGGTGGGAGGCTTGCTTGAGCTCAGCCTGGGTGACATCATGAGACCTCGTCTCTACTAGAAATTGAAATAATTACCTGAACATAGTGGTGCATGCCTGTAGTCCCAGCTGCTTAGGAGGCTGAGATGAGAGAATTGCTTGAGCCTGGGAGGTAGAGGCTGCAGTGAACCGTGATTGTGCCATTGCACTCCAGTCTGTGCAATAGAGTGAGACCCTGTCTTAAAAAAAAAAATTCATGATTCATGAGAGGAGGTCAAAATAGCAAAATTAACTATGGAAGAAGGTGATTCCAATCCTAATGGATGATGTTGAAGGGTTCAGTACTTCAGTGGAGAAAGTCACTACAGATGTGGTAGAAACAGCGAGAGCCTGAAGAAGTGACTGAACTGCTGCAATCTCATGATAAAACTTGAACAGATGAGGAGTTTCTTCTTCTTTTTCTCTCCTTCTCCTTCTCCTTCTTCTCCTCTTCTCTCTTATTCTCCCTCTTCTCATGAGCCACTGCACAAGACCTGGAGTTGCTTCTTATAAATGTGCAAAGACAGTGGTTTCTTGTGATGGCATCTACTCTTGATAAAGATGCTGTCAACATTGTTGAAATTACAATAAAGAATTTAGAACACTACAGAAATTTAGTTGATAAAGTAGCAGCCAGGATTGAGTGACTTCAATTTTGAAGGAAATTCTACTTCCTTTAAAATCAAGCAGCATCACGTGCTACTGAGAAATCTTCCATGAAGGGACTAATTGATGTGGCAAACTTCATATTGTCGTACTTAAAAAAATTGCCACAGCCACCACAACCATCAGGGATCACCACCCCGGTCAGTCAGAAGCCATCAAGGCAGGACCCTCCACCTGCAAAATGATTACAACTTGCTGAAGGCTCAGACGATTGTTAGCATTTTTAGCAATAAATTATTATTGTTATTATTATTATTATTATTATTTTAAGATGGAGTCTCACTCTGTTGCAGAGGCTAGAGTGCAGTGGTGTGATCTTGGCTCACTGCAACCTCTGCCTCCTGGGTTTAGGCAATTCTCCTGTCTTAGCCTCATGAGTAGCTGGGATTACAGGCGTGTGCCACCATGCCTGGCTAGTTTTTATATTTTTAGTAGAAACAGGATTTCACCATGTTGGCCAGGCTGGTCTCAAACTCCTGACCTCAGGCAATCTGCCTGCCTTGTCCCCCCAAAGTGCTGGGATTACAGGCATGAGCCACCGTGCCCAGCCAACAATAAATTATTTTTAAATTAAGGTATGATTTAGATATGTATATTGTTTTTAAAGACATAATGCTATTCTTTTTTTTTTTTTGAGATGGAGTCTCTGTTGCCCAGGCTGGAGTGCAATGGTGTGATCTCAGCTCACTGCAACATCCACCACCCGGATTCAAGCGATTCTCATGCCTCAGCCTCCCAAATAGCTGGGACTACAGGCACGTGCTACCACGCTCAGCTAATTTTTTGTATTTTTAGTAGAGATAGGGTTTCACCATGTTAGCCAGGAGTCTCGAACTTCTGATCTTGTGATCTGCCTGCCGTGGCCTCCCAAAGTGCTGGGATTACAGGCATGAGCCACTGCGCCCGGCAACATAATGCCATTCTATACTTAATAGACTACAGTATAGTATAAACATAAATTTTATGAGCTGTGGAAAATAATTTTTTTTTGAGACAGAATCTCACCCTGTCGCCCAGGCTGGAGTGCAGTGGCATGATCTCGGCTCACTGCAACCTCCACCTCCTGGATTCAGGCTCCCACCTCAGTCTTATGGCAGCTAACGCCTGTAATCCCAGCACTTTGGGAGGCTGAGGTGGGTGGATCGCTTGAGGCCAAGAGTTCAAGACCAGCCTGGCCAACATAGTGAAACCCCGTCTCTACAAAAAATACAAAAATTAGCTGGGTGTGATGGCACAAGCCTGTAGTCCCAGCTACTTGGGAGGCTGAGGTGGGAGAATCCCTTGAACTGAGGAGGCAGAGGTTGCAGTGAGCCAAGATTGCGCCACCGCACTCTAACCTAGGCAACAGAGCAAGACTCTGTCTCAAAAAAACAAAATAAACAACAAACCAAAACAACAACAACAAAAAAACAGAGAACAAAAACCAAACAAAAACACAAATACCCAACAAAAAAATGTTCATGTCAAGCTGAGTGAAACCAGAATATGCCACTTCAAAATATGTCTTTTTGACATTAAAAACTATTTTTGATCTAAAGACAATTAGGAGACAGCAAAAAAAGGAAAACTCTGTATCCTTCCCTTTCTCTACCTAAAGACAGGACATAAATTCTCCTTTACTGGAGACAGCTCTAGACTCAGCAGCCCAGGGATACACAGAAGAGTCTGCAGACAAACCTCACTCCATTAACTTCCTCTCATCTACTTACTTTCCCACAGTTCCCCGCTGCTGGAAGCCTAGAACTGCTTTCTTTTGTCCTATCATTTCCTCACATTTTTATTGTTCTTTGTTAAAGATGCTGTATAAGCCAGAGTTCTAAGCCACTGCTTTGAGATACGTTTCCTTGAGGTTTCTTCTGTTTGATGTGTGTCACGGACGTTCATAAACTTGTTTATTTTTCTCTTGTTAATATGTCTTTTGTTATAGGCATCCCAACTAAAAATTATGTCTGATTGAGGGAAAAATTGTTTTTTTCTCCCCGGAAAAGTAAAGCTCTCTGAATCTTCCTGTGACTATGTATATATAATAGAAAAAAAATACAGTTTACACACGCATACACCATTCTCACTGTGAGTATATGTATATAAACTGCTGAATTTTCTTTTGATTATATATATAGAAAAGAAATATGTGTATGTATATACTGCCTGTGAATATATGAACTTTCATTTGAATATATATATGTGTGTATATACATATATATATAAAACATATATATATATATATATATATATATATTTCTTTTTCTTCCTGTGAGCCATTTTTCCTTTTTTAGTCATCAACCACGGAGGCATCCAGAGATAAATCATGATGGGAATCCCATTTCCCATCATCAGGGTTAGCCTAGGGTAGGGAGTGTGACCCAACTCCAGATGATAACATAAAAGGGAAGTCTGTTGTGCACCTGGAATTTTTTTTCTTTTCCGGAAGAAAAACAATAGAGCCTATCAGGCAAAAGCTTCCTTCCTTATGCCTCTACCTTCCTTCTAGGCACTAGCGTGAAGGCAGAGAGCTTGGTGTGGTAGCAGCCATGATGTGCAGGCCTAAGGACTTGCTGCTGAGAGGCTATCAGAGAGGGTCCGGGTCTTTGATGGTATCACTGAGCACCTGATGTAGTCCTGGAGCTGCCAACCTCCAGACTTAAAAAAAACAAAAAAAAGCCCCAAAAAACCATATTATATTTTAGAGTAGTTTTAGAGCAGTTTTAGATTCACAGCAAAGTTGGGAGGACAGTACAGAGGTTTCCCATATACCTCCTGCTTCCAAACATGTCGGGAAGTCAGAGCCACCTCCAACCCTCCTTAAGCTCTAATGTGGGCTCTTCAGCTGGATCTAGAAGCCAAATTGAGACAAAGCAGATTAACTAGAGAAAAACATACACATTTGATTCATTTTACTTGTCCATGGGGATCTTCACAGAGAATAAAGTTCAAAGAAGTAGCCAAAGAGGCCGGGTGTGGTGGCTTATGCCTGTAATTCCAGCACTTGAGGGGCTGAGGGGGGTGAATCACCTGAGGTTGGGAGTTTGAAACCAGCCTGACCAACATGGAGAAACCTTGTCTCTACTGAAAATACAAAATCAGCCAGGCATGGTGGTGCATGCCTGTAATCCCAGCTACTTGGGAGGCTAAGCTGGAGAAATGCTTGAACCCTGGAAGCAGAGGTTGGAGTGAGCCAAGATCATGCCATTGCACTTCAGCCTGGGCAACAAGAGCGAAACTTCATCTCAAAAAAAAAAAAAAAAGTAGCCAAAGAAAGATGCTTTATCATAAGTGGCACAAGGTCAGAGATAACCAGGTCTATGGGCATTTGTGACTTTCTACAAGGTCAGACTTTTATGGACACTGTCACAGTCGTAAAAGCCATGAGCCACATGGAGTTCCCAAGGAGGCAATTCTCCTTAGTACTTTCATTCACTCAGTGGTTGGAGCTGCATGCCTGCAGAATCAAGCCACTCCACCCGTCAATCAATACTGCAAACCATACATAATGTTACACTTAATCAGTATATAAATGTTACAGATTAAACATTCTACAACAAAGTAACATTTTCCATCAAGAGAAGAGGGATAGGAAAAGGCTTAACAAGCCAGCCCAGAGAGAGCCATATAGACAAAAAGAATATCTTGGTCTGTCCTGAGAGGTCCATAGACTTAATCAATATATAAATGTTACAGATTAAACATTCCACAACAAAGTAACGTTTTACATCAAGAGAAAAGGGATAGGAAAAGGGTTAACAAACCAGCCATGGAGAACAATATAGGCAAAATAATATCCTGGTCTGGCCTGGGAGGTAGGTCTTGCAAGGGAGAGACTTTGAAGTGGGCAGAGCTTTTGGCTGGCAGATGCTGGGTGTTTATCCCAAGTGACAAGATGGTGTCTTTTTTTTTTGAGGCAGAGTCTCACACTGTCACCCAGGCTGGAGTGCAGTGGCATGATCTTGGGTCACCGTAACCTCCACCTCCTGGGTTCAAGCAATTCTCCTGCCTCAGCCTCCCAAGTATCCTGTGCAGCTGGGATTATAGATGCCTGGCATCATGCCCTGCTAATTTTTATATCTTTAGTAGAGATGGGGTTTCACCATGTTGGCCAGGCTGGTCTTGAACTCTTGACCTCAAGTGATGCACCTGTCTAGTCTCCCAAAGTGCTAGGATTGCAGGCATAAGCCACCATGCCCTGCCAAGACGATGTCTATTAAGATGGCCATTTCAAGCTGCTGAAGTCCTGCTCTTTTTCTGGACACAGAGTCCTCTAGCAAAGACTTATAGTAGGAGAGTGTGCTTGGTTATGTCCATATCTGGATGGATACAATCTTTACCTACTAGACAAAACATCTGGTACCTTTTGGCAAAGTGCCTTATGAAATGTAAGATGGAGGCTGGGCATGGTGGCTCCTGCCTGTAATCCCCGCACTTTGGGAGGCCGAGGTGGGCAGATCACGAGATCAGGAGATCAAGACCATCCTGGCCATGGTGAAACCCCATCTCTACTAAAATACAAAAAATTGGTGGGGCATGGTGGCATGCACCTGTAGTCCTAGGTACTCAGGAGGCTGAGGCAGGGGAATCACTTGAACCTGGGACAGATTGCAGTGAGCTGAGATCGCACCACTGCACTCAAGCCTGGCGACAGAGCAAGACTCCGTCTCAAAAAACAAAAACAAAAACAAACAAAAAAAAGAAATGTTAAGATGGAGTCTTTTTCTAAGATATACCAAGGGTGTTCTATACAACTTTGTAGACACAGAACAATAAGTTTGAGAAGAAATAACAGGGTAAAGAAAATCAGAAAATCTGGCTAGGGGCAGTAAATTCTCCAGGGAAGTCACTAAGAGATGTATTGGGAGGGTGTAAAAATAGTGGAAGATAGTTACTTCATTTAATACACACACACACACACACACACACATTTAGGGTCTCACTGTGTCACCCAGGCTGGAGTACAGTGGTGCCATCATAGCTCACTGCATCCTCAGTCCTGGGCTCAAGGGATCCTCCTGCCTAGGCCTCCCCAAACGCTGGGATTACAGGCATGGGCCACTGTTCTCAGTCCCTATCAAGTATATTCAGGTGCATTGCAGCCTCCAATGCCCAGTTTCTGGTGATAAGGCCTATCTTCTTGCCCTAGTGTGGCGCAGGTACCCCTCACCGAGGAGTCTATGGCTTGCCGTATGCAGGAAGAGAAAGGTCAGCTAGGCTTTTTGGAAACTACAATTCTCCAATGTTTTCAACTTGACATAATCAATATACCAATCCAGCATATTTTGGGATGGCATGTCCTTCAGTCCTTCACACGTGTAGCCCCCAGTTATCGACATTCCCTACCACAGCGGAACATTTGTTATAACTGATGAACCTACCTTGACACACCATAATCACCCAAAGTCCTCAGCTGACATTAGGGCTCACTCTTGGTGTTGTGCAGTTTATGGGTTTGGACAACAAATACTGTCATGTATCCACCATTACGGTGTCATACAGAGTAGCTTCACTGGCTTAAAAATCCTCTGTGCTCTGCCTATTTGTCCCTCTCTTCCCTGTAACCCCTGGCAACCACCAATCTTCACTGTCTCCATAGTTTCTCCGTTTCCAGAATGTCCACACTTCTTTTTATTGCAGATAAATAAAGGTCTACAAGGCTTGAGCCACTGTTGGTCAGGAATTCTGTTATTTGCAGCCAAACACAACCTAACTGAATTATTTCCCAACTGGATTTTAAGTTCCTTGAGGCAGAGATACTGTATTTAATTTATTTGTATTTCTCATAATACTAGGGAAGACTTTCTTACATAGGGTAGGCACAAGTTTAGTAAGTGAATGGATAAAAGGATAAATAATAGCAATCCAGTCTGGGCATAGTGGTTCATGCCTGTAATCCCACCATGTTGGGAGGCTGGGTGGGAGGAGCACTTGAAGCCAGGAGTTCAGAGGCTGCAGTGAGCTCTGATTGTGCTACTGCACTCCAGCCTGGGCAACAGAGCAAGACCCCATCTCTCTCTCTCTCTCTCTTTTTTTTTTTTTTTTTTTTTTGAGATAGAGTTTCACTCTTGTTGCCCAGGCTGGAGTGCAATGGCGTGACCTTGTCTCACTGCAACCTCTGCCTCCCAGGTTCAAGCGATTCTCCTGCCTCAGCCTCCCGAGTAGCTGGGATTATAGGCATGTGCCACCACACCTGGCTAATTTTTGTATTTTTAGTAGAGACAGGGTCTACTCCATGTTGGTCAGGTGGGTCTCAAACTCCTGACTTCGTGATCTGCCCTCTTTAGCCTCCCAAAGCACTGAGATTACAGGCGTGAGCCACCACGCCTGGGCATGACCCCATCTCTTAAAAAACAAAAAAGGCAATCCAAAATACTTTGGCTCCTAAAATGTGGTTCAGCTTGGACATGGATTGGGGCCATCCTGTAGTCAGAGCCCACATTACCACAACCTAATGAAACCAACAAATCTTAGAGCTGGAATGGACTACACAGCTCTGGGTCACTGGGCGCAACCCTCTCATTTTACAAATAAGGAAATAGATACTTAACTGATATTTGTTAGTGACAAGTGTAGTGCTAGGTCGTCCTGCTCCCAGGCTAGTAATCTTTCCATCACATTATGCTTACTTATCTTGGCTCCTCCATCCCATCATAGCTCCAGGCTCCCCACATTAGTGCTCCAATATTTGTGGCCTAGGCCACCATTCTGACTTTGAACTACCAGCAAAGGTCAGCAAGTACAAGGAGCTTGCGTAAGCATTATGATCATTTGGGAAGGAAATTTGGGGCTCTAGCAGGAGTTATAGTTTTACGGCAGATTTGAACAAGATGGGAGCAGAGAGGCAGGTGGAAGACAGACCTGTGTTTCCATTTATCAAGTTCAGATCATCTCAGAGAGACTCCCGAGGGGCAGTTGCCTGTATTTCAGCCCTAATTCAGATCCTATTGTACCTGATAGGTTTTAGGATTACTCTGATGGTTAATTGTATGTGTCAACTGGGTGAAACACCAGTCTAGATGTTGTTGTGAAGGTATTTTGGATGTGATTTACATTTTTTATTTTATTTTTATTACTATTATTTTGTGAGGCAAAGTCTTGCTCTGTTGTCAAGCTGGAGGGCAGTGGCGCAATCTCAGTTCACTGCAACCTCCACCTCCTGGGTTCAAGCAGTTCCCCTGCCTCAACCTCCCAAGTAGCTGGGACTAAAGGAGTGCACCACTACACCCAGCTAATTTTTTTTTTTTTTTGTATTTTATTAGAGATGGGGTTTCACCATGTTGGCCAGCATGGTCTCAATCTCCTGACCTTGTGATCTGCCTGCCTTAGCCTCCCAAAGTGCTGGGATTACAGGTGTGAGCCACCCCACACCAAGTGATTAGCATTTAAATCAGTAGACTTTGAGTAAAGCAGATTACCCTCCAGAGTGTCAGTGGGCCTCATCCAATCAGTTGACAGCCTTAAGAAAAAAGACTAAGATCCCTCAAGGAACAGAGAATTTTGCCTGCAAGCAGCCCTGGACTTGAGCTGTAGCATCAACTCTTCCCTGGGTCTCCAGTCTGCTGGTCTGCCCTACAAACGTTGGACTTGACAGCACCCACAATCTCACTCTCCCCACAAACACACACCCACACCCACACCCCCATACACACCTTATATCCTATTGGTTCTGTTTGTTTTTTGGAGAGTCCTAACTAACAAAATTACCCTGAAGTCTAAAGATGTATGGCCATTGTACTCCTTATCAGCTGTTAGGGTAGATATTTACAACTGGTGGGGATGGCTTAGCCCTCAGACTCTGTCTCACTGGAGTCCAACAGAAAGCATGGAAAGAAATACAATGCACCTTGATGGCCATGTTTAAACAGCACCTGGAATCTTCAGCAGCCTGCCCTTAAAGAACCTTTTTTAAAATGGAGTTTTATTTCCCCATTGTAGCTTTCTGTCTATTCTACTCATCCTTCTGCTGTGGTTTGCTTTTCTCACTCTTATGGGGAATCTGCAAAACAGCTGCATCCCCGACACCCTAGACTTCTTCACAGGGAGACAGTCAAGGAAATAATGACATGCCTTGGGAATTAATGGTCCATCTCTGTTCTTTCCCAGAGCTAATCACTGATCCAGCTGTATAGGAGGCAGCAGGGGAGGTGCTTTAAAAATGCTCAGAGACATGGCTTGAAGCAATGAAAAATTAATGTTACTGAGAGGAGAGAACTGCGCAGCAGCCACTGCAGGCAGAAGTAGCATGGGAGGGGATGGGGCTGGAGGAAGGGGAGAAAGTGGGGATAGGCCTGGGCCTCCTTATAAATAGCAACTCAATTACCTTGACAGCCACGAGACAGGACATAGGGGCTGCAGAGAGGGGTGGTCCTGTCTGGCAGTTTCTCTCCATGCAATGTACAATCTGCACCACACTGCACTTCCTCGTTGGTGTCAGAGGTAGTTAAAGGCCTATGATCTATGTGACTGCCATGGACACCAGATGCATAAGAAATGACACTAATCACTTCTCCACCTTGTGAGTATCCATGGAGAGGATGTATGTTGAAGCACTTGAAGCTGCACCAATGTCCATTTTGCTATTATCTTTGGTACCTAGTAAAAATGAACTCCTTTTTTTCTCTATTAATTACCCAGCCTTAGATATTCTGTTGTAACAACGCTAAATAGACTGTCAAAATCTAAACAGGATTTTTTTTCTTCTTATGATTACAAAACATGTAACTTCTCCCGATAAGGCTGTCCCAGAGAAAAAAGAAAACAGTCTGAAAATACAGGAGGAAGAATGAATCCAGGGATTTTGGTAATGACATTTTAAGCTCATGCTTCTTACAAGGGTTGGGAAGAGGGGCCAGTTTATATTACTGTGTACAATACTATATACAATAAAATCATATTACTATATACAATAAATTTATATGTATATTGCATATATTACTATATATAAGAAATTATATAGTGTATATATAATTTCTTATATAAATAATATATATTAATTTCATTTATATATCACATATATATGAACATTTTAGACATATGTCAAGTTCAACACCTTAAAAAAATTGTCACCTATCTAATGATCTCCACTGAGAGTCCCTGAACTGTAAATTTAAAAAGATGTAGCTGTTGGCATGATTTTCAGATAAGAAGGTATAGAATGAGGGAGCGTCTGTAGGTGAGTTTTTGTGGATGGAGAGGCATACGGTGTTTTAGAAGTCTCTGTCAGGGGCACAGCGAGCCCCCTGTGTCTGCCCTCCTCCACTAAATTAAGGCTTCCATATAATATATAAAAATCCATTTGTAATCTATTTTTGGTTATTATTCTAGGGTAACTGGGAGGATGAGTTACTGTTCTGTGACAGGTCATTTTGTAGAATACTATTGCCTTTCTTCTCATTCAGAGTTAAGAGGAACTCTATGATGGGAAAGTTACTTTGATGAATTCAGCTGAAGCACTGACAACTCCCCAGAGCTGTGGTTCTCAGTCAGAGACTATTTTTGTTCCCAGGGAACATTTGGCAATATATTGGGACCTCATTTTCGTTGTCACAGTTGGGGCAGAGGTATCACTGGCATGCAGTGGGCTGAGGCTGAGAGTGCTGCCAAACGTCTTACAATGCAGAGCAAAGTCCTCTCTGCCAAAGACTTATCTGACCTCAAATGTAATATTGTCAGGGTGCAGGAGCCTTGTATGAGAGCAAATCATGTCTTTCAAGCCGGCCTCTCTTCCCAACCCTTGTAGGGAACATGAGCTTAAAGTGTAATTATCAAACATCCCTGGATTCATTTTTTCTCCTGCATTTTCAGATTGTTTTCTTTTTTTTTTTTTTCCTCTGGGACAGCCTCATCAGGAGAAGTTACATGTTTCCTAATCATAATAAGAAAAAATATTCCTATTTAGACTTTGATGGTTAGTCTATTTAGTGTTGCCATAACAGAATACTTAAGGCTGGGTAATTGGTAGAGAAAAAAAAAAGGTTGATTTGGTTCATGATTCTGGATGGCTGGAAAGTCCAAGATTGGGCCTCTGTATCTGGGAAGGGCTTCAGGCTGCCTCCACTCAAGGTGGAAGGCGAGAGGGAGCTGCTGTTTGCAAAGATCACATGGTGAGAGAGGAAATGATGGGGAGAGGGTGATATGGTTTGGATGTGTACTCCTGCCCAAATCTCATATTGAAACATAATCCCCAGTGTTGGAGGTGGGGCCTGGTGGGAGGTGCTTGGATCATGGGATGGATTTCTCATGAATGATTTAGCACCATCGCCCTTGGTACTGTCCGTGTGATAGTGAGTGAACTCTCATGAGAGCAGGGCATTTAAAAGTGTGTAGCACCTTTCCTGCTTTCTCTCTCTTGCACTGGCCATGTGATGTACCGCCTCCCCTTTCACCTTCAGCCATGATTGTAAGTTTCCTGAAGCCCCCACAGAAGCCAAGTAGATGCCAGCACCATGCTTCCTGTACAGCTTGAGACAATTAAAACTGTTTTCCTTAAGAATTACCCAGTCTCAGGTATTTTTTATAGCAATGTGAGAACAGACTAATACAAGGTGGGACATGCCAAGTTCTCTTTAACAATTGGTTGTCTCTCAAGAAGTAATAGAGCTAGCGTGTAACTCATTCCCCACTGAGAGAGGGCATTAATCTGTTCTTTTTTAAATGTTTTTATTTTTTTGAGATGAAGTTTTGCTCTTGTTGCCCAGGCTGGAGCGCAATGGCACAATCTCGGCTCGCTGAAACCTCTACCTCCCAGATTCAAGCAATTATCTTGCTTCAGCCTCCCAGGTAGCTGGGATTACAGGCATGCCCCACTGTGCCTGGCTAATTTTGTATTTTTAGTAGAGATGGGATTTCTGCATGTTGGTCAGGCTGGTCTTGAACTCCCGACCTCAGGTGATCCGCCTGCCTTGGTCTCCCAAAGTGGTGGGATTACAGGTGTGAGCCACTGCACCTGGCCTCATTAATCTTTTCATGATAGATTCACCCCCATGACCCAAATTCCTCCAACTAGGCCCGATATCACCATATTGGGGATAAAATTCAACATGAGTCTTGAGGGACAGAAATAAGCCATATCTAAACTATAGCAGATACTTTTAATCCTTATTTCTTTTTCAACTTTTGCTTTGTTTTATCACCAAACTATCAAAAGAGCCATGCACAGGCAGTCTATAGAATCCAGGTCACACAGGGGTATGAACAGCGAGGCCTCCTGGGTGCCTCCTGTGGTCCTCACAGAGACCTTCTTGAGGACCCTGCAGGCCTGTTGCAGGGAAGAATCCCCTGGGGTGGGGCCTTCTTTTTAAGGCACTTGAACTTTGATGACTTGAAAGTTAACTTAAAGAGGCCAGGTGCAGTGGCTCATACCTGTAATCCCAGCACTTTAAGAGGCCAAGGCGGGTGGATCACCTGAGTTTGGGAGTTTGAGACCAACCTTGCCAACATGGCGAAACCCTGTCTCTATCAAAAAATACAAAAAATTAGCTGGGTGTGGTGGTGGGCTCCTGTAATTCCAGCTACTGGGGAGGCTGAGGCAAGAGAATTGCTTGAACCTGGGAGGCAGAGGTTGCAGTGAGCCAAAATTTTGCCACTGAACTCCAGCCTGGGTGACAGAGCGAAACTCCATCTCAAAAAAGGAAAAAAAAGTTAACCAAAAGCAAATAGTAGGAGACATTCAGCTTTTGCTTGAGTGCTCCCCTGGATAAAGGGATACCTTGCTTCATCAAAATTGTCTAGACTCAGAAAGTAAAATATCTTCAAGGGCTCATAATAGGAGGAAGGCTGGTAAATTATATAAATTAAAATGTCTTCCTTCACATTGTTTAGGGTTTGGCATACTCCTCAAGACCTCAAGGCCTTGCTTACCTACAGGCTCTCCAGAGCTGGAGCTGGGGTGAGAGAAAGTGAGGTGCCTAGTGTGCCAAATTTAAGAAGTAAGGAGGCACTTACTCAGGGTGATGCAAGTCCAGGGTCAGTGTGGGCCCCAACCTGAAAGTGCCCCAGGCACCTCTCTTGCTTCATCTGAGTCCTGATTTTGAGGCTCTCCAAACTTTAGGAGGGGCCAGAGCAGCTTTCTATTACTGGAAAGGACACAGGAGGGTATAAAGGGCTTAGAAGACATTCCCAGGGGGCCATGAGTAATCTTTTTTTTTTTTAGACCAAGTCTCACTCTGTTGCCCAGGCTGAAGTGCAGAGGCATGATCTTGGCTCATTGCAACGTACACCTCCGGGGTTCAAGTGATTCTCGAGCCTCAGCCTCCTGAGCAGCTGGGATTACAGGCATGTGCCACCACACCAAGCTAATTTGTGTGTGTGTATGTGTGTGTTTTTAGTAGAGGTAGGGTTTCACCATGTTGGCCAGGCTGGTTTTGAACTCTTGACCTCAAGTGATTTGCCCACCTCAGCCTCCCAAAGTGCTGGGATTACAGGCATGGGTTACTGCGCCCAGCCGCCATGAGTAATCTTAAACCACCTTTTGTCTAGTTTTGGAGATAAACCCTAATTGGGTCTCTTGGTCTCCAAGTCTCCCCCTGAGCTCTGACGCAGCCTGTTTGTAGTCTAGGGTTATTTCACTTGTTCCCATGATGTCTGTATTTTTCCATTTCCAGATTGTTTATACTCTTCTTTTGGACTCTCTTAGTAGTATTTCTCTTTTGACCTTCTGAATCCTTATGTTTCACAGTTTGCTTCTTATTCAAGGCAATTGCCAATGTGGTCAGCCTTTTTTTTTCTTTTTTCTCCTTGCACTTAATAATTTCTAACTTACTATTTGTGGTAGACTGAATAACATGACCATCAAAGGTATCCATGTCCTGATCCCTGGCACTTGTGGATTTTACCTTATAGAGCAAAAGGATTTTTTGCAGATAGGATTAGGTCAAGAATCTTGAGATGGAGAGATTATTTTAAATTATCTGGATGGGCCCTAACTGTAATCACAAGTGTCCTTATAAAAAGGAGGAAGAGGGAGATTTCATTATGAAAGTAGGAGATGGGACACAGAAGCAAGAGCTTGGAATGATTCAGAAAAGGGGCACGAACCAAGGAATGCAGGCAGCCTTCAGAAGGTAGAAAAAGGGGAGGAAATGGATTCTCTTCTAGAGCCTCTAGAAGAAACCGGCCCTGCCAACACCTTGACTTTAGCCCAGTGAAACTGATTTTGGACTTCTGACCTCTGGAAATGTAAGACCCTAAATTATTGTTATTTAAAGCCACCAAATGTGTGGCAATACGCTACACCAACAATAGGAAACTAATATAGTATCCTTATGTCACAGTAAGTAGTGCAGATGCATTTCTAGACTATATACTCCATGAAGGAGTCAGCATCACCTGGGTTAACAGTATTGGCTCTGGAGCCGTCAAACCTGGGTATAAATCCTGGCTGATCCCTGTAGTAAATATTTGCTTGTCTTTGTCTACCAAGCTTTTGAACTTTCTTCCTGTATGAGGCAGAATGTGTTAGTTGCCTTCCTACTGCTCATTTTCCATTACTAACAGCATCCTAATTTGTACAGAGAGATAAATTTCACCATCTTAGAAATAATCAAATTTCAGTCTGGGTGTGGTGGCTCATGCCTGTAATCCCAGCACTTCGGGAGGCCAAGGCAGGAGGATCGCTTGAGCTCAGGAGTTCAAGACCAGCCTGGGCAACATAGTGAGACCCTTGTCTCAAAAAAATACATTTTTTAAATAAAAAATTAAAAAAATCATATTTTACAGTCTTCCTTAAAGCCACAAGCGGCCACTGACATAGTTCTTGCCAAGTGATCATTTCTAGGAGAGACTTCAGAGGGGGGTTAAAAGGGGGTTAATTTGACTGGCATGCACCCTTGTCCTTTGACTTATCCTTCCTTCCCAGAATGCCACACACTAAGGATGGTGGCATGGAAAGAAAGATATATCTTGGGTTGCTAATGGAATTGTGAGGATGGTCTTCTAGCTCTGGACTGTATCCTCAGGCTTCTTGCTTTGTGAAAAGAATAGGGCCCTAGTTTGGTTAAGCCACTGTTTTTTGTGTTCTCTGTTATATTCACCTTATAATTCGTTATTTATTCCACTCTTGTGGATCTTACCAATTTCTGTTTTTGATTCTAGTACATTGTACATGAATCTGTCAACAGATTCTAAACCCTCTGAAGGAGACAAATTACCAGTGGATAAAAATACAACTTCTGGAGTCCAATAGACCTGGTGTATTCTTTACGGTAAAGTGGTGCTAGGTGCTACAGGTGATAAAACTCAAATTCTTTGTGACTTCACACAATAGAACCTTATTTCTTCACTCATATGAAGTCGTTTTTAGTATACATTGCCATCTATGGACACAGGCTCTTACCGTCTCATGGTTCTTTGCTACTTAATCTGGCTAGAGTGTTTCGTGATGTACAGAGTTAGGAACTCAGAGAGACAGAGCTACTTACAAGATTGAGCTATAAGAAACTGATGATATTTGAAAATAAATACTGTCTACAAAATGGCAGTTTCACATGATTAAACCTAACTTCACATGTGTGATTTTGAGCAAGGGACTCTCCAAATTCATTTCTGCCAAGACCAGCTCAGCCGTGGAGACCCCAACCCAGGCGGCGCTGAAGGAATTAAGAAACAGACACAGAGATAGAAAGCAAAAGGTGGGCGATCAGAGTGAGGCATCAGGGGTATTCCAGCATATCCAGCTGAGAGCCCAGAGCAGACTCTGACCTACATGTTTATTCTTTACTTTCCAGTGACAAGTTTTATAAGCAGATGCTCTGCGTTCTTTCATTGGTTAAAGGTAAACTAACCAGGCAGCTAGTGTATATTTACTATAGGTTAAACACAAACTAGAAAGCACTCTTTAGAGAGAACAAAAGAAAGAGTCACGTATCCTGCATTCAAGGAACTAATTCATCTAGTGTGAGACGTATGCATATTGGTTACTGTTTTATAACGCTTTGAGCAGTTTTCCACTTTGCGGGGCTGAGTAGGTTTTCCTTGCCACTGCTTTCAGCAAACAATATGATTTCTACACATCAGAATTTGCTCTCAACAATTTCCTTAGCTATAAAATGGGGTACCAATACTTATTCCCTCCAAGGAGTTTATAAAGATCAAATAAGAGGATGTATGCAAAGAACTTTGCACACAGGCTGACACAGAGTCAGTGACTCAAACAGGTTAGCTGTGATTTGCCCAATGCCTAGCACAGACTGTCTGGTACATAATAGCTATTCTTTTTTTTTTTTTTTTTAGCTATTCTTTAATTTTATATATGCATGTATGTATGTATAAATCAAGATAGAATTCACATACCATAAAATTCACCTTTTTAAAGTGTACAATTCAGTTATTTTTAGTATATTCACAAAGTTACATAGTCATCATCACATTTTCATCACCATAATCAGAAACCTCATACCTGGCTGGGTGCGGTGGCTCACACCTTTGGTAGGCTGAGGCAGGCAGATCACCTGAGGTCAGAAGTTGATGTCAGGAGTTCGAGATCATCCTGGCCAACATGATGAAATCCTGTCTCTACTAAAAATACAAAAAAATTAGCTAGGAGTGGTGGCTTATGCCTGTAGTCCCACTACTCAGGAGGTCGAGGTGGGGGAATCACTTGAACCCGGGAGGCGGAGGTTGCAGTGAGCCAAGATCACACCATTGCACTTCAGCCTGGGTGACAGAACAAGACTCTATCTCACAATTAAAAAAAAAGAAACCTCATACCTGATAGCAAGACCCTGTCTCTATCAAAAAAGGAAAAAAAGAAAAAAGAAAAAGAAACCTCATGCCCATTAGCAGTCACTTTACCTTTCGAATGAATTGCCTTTGTTACAAAATGGCTGGCACAGTACCTTGCTCATCGAATTCACTCCGTATTTATTGATTTTATTGGCATCTCCTGTAGAGCTGACAAAATGTTTCTTGTTTATTCAACAACAGTGGATAGTATGTCATTTAATTTGTCATTTAATATATATGTGGACAAGTGCACACACACACACACACACACCCCACACATTTATGCTCAGGGAATCAGATTCTCCCACACCAAAATAATAAAATGAAAATAATAATAATAATATTGTTGATTTTTAACAATCCTGGTTGTGCACTTAAAAGGATACAAGGAGGCTACTGTGATATGAGGCCATGGGGCTGTCCACCTCTGAGAGGATTCACAAGGAGATTGGAAGGAAGAGCTCCAGTTTCCATGTTCTCACATGCAATCACCTTCTTTCTCTCCCTGTTGGCAGTCACTGCAGCTCAGGTTGCTGAAAGAGAAGAAACCGAGCCAGTGTCTAAGAGGGTGCCTCAAAGTTCCTCGATTTTATTAATCTTTTGATTTCAGAACTTTTATAAATAGCACTTTTTTGAACACACACCAAGAAGGGCAAGTCAAAGTGAAAATAGCCCAGTTCTTCTTCTTAGCTAATAATGCCTACTTTCTATACCTATTAGATTGGACAGGATATGTCACTTGATTCTGTTCAGAGTCACAGCTGTAAAAGCAGATGCATTTTTTTGCCTATTTGACATTCTTAAAGAAAAGTCATCCTGGAAAACAACCCAATTTAGTATTTACGTTACTCTGTATGGTTGACGGTTTCAAAAGATTAATGTTTATTTTGGTAACGGTTCATGGTTTTTATCTTTGAAACAGCCAATTTCTCTTTTGCACCTGCTGTGGCTATGAGAGCACTGTGCTGGCTTGGGTCCTTCATTAAAAGTGTGAGCTGCTGTCAAGAAGAAATACTGTGTACTTCACTGAAATAGATTTCCTTTTTTTTTTTCTGAGACAGGGTCTCACTCTGTTGCCCAGGCTGGCCAGTGGAGCAATTACAGCTCACTGCAGCCTTGACCTCCCTGGATCAAGTGATCCTCCCACCCCAGCCTCCCGAGTAGCTGGGACTACAGGTGCATGCCACCATGCCCAGCTAAGTTTTTAGAGATGGGGTTTCATCTTGTTGCCCAGGCTGGTCTCAAACTCCTAGGCTCAGTGATCCACCCTCCTCAGCCTCCCCAAGTGCTGGGATTATAGGCATGAACCCTATTTTAATGATTTTAACTTCTAATGAATGAAAATGAATAGATACAAGAAGAAACACTTAATGGGAATGTAACTAATCCAATGGCAAAACATTAAAAGAGTAAATGATTAAAATAAAATTTACTGACCAAACAAAGAAACAAAATAGAAATGAAAATGGTTCACTATTGGGTTCAGCGTACATTATTCCAGTGACAGGTACACTAAAAGCCCAGACTTCACCACTATACAATTCATCCATGTAGCCAAAAACCACTGAAACCTTAAAGCTATTGACAATTAAAAAAAATATATCTGTGGAGGGCCAGCCAACTGGTTACACAGTCATCTGGGATCCCATGGAATATTTAACCTGACCTCTGATGGGAACAGGAAATTGAGACCTAGGGAGGCAAAATGACTTGCCCTAGACCTGTTATGGTCAATATCACTGTGAGTCTCTGGATCTAGCTCTTCAGCAACCTTTCCATGCCTCTATGCAGCTCCCCATGTATTCATTCTCTGAGAGAATACAGTTTGAGCCTCTGTAACTCTTAGCTAGAATTCAGCCAGCTTACTACTTCTACTTGGCCCCTGATGTCTAGGACAGTCTTGAATAGGTTCAGAAAGCATGTGGCAACAAAATCTCCCGTTGATATCATGGTATATGGGTTATGTTTGGTATTTGCGTAGCAAATAACTGGGATCAAACTCCAGCACTGCTACTTACCTGCTGTGTGACACTGGTGACTTTGTGTCCTAGGACTGTAATAAATTGTCACAAGTTTTGTAGTTTACATCAACAGAAATTTGTCCAGGCATGGTGGCTCATGTCTGTAATTCAAGCACTTTGGGAGGCCGAGGTGGGTGGATCACTTGAGGTCAGGAGTTTGAGACCAGCCTGGCCAACATGGTGAAACCCTGTCTCTACTAAAAATACAAAACTTAGCTAGGTGTGGTGGCAGCTGCCTGTAATCCCAGCTACTTGGGAGACTGAGACAGAAGAATTGCTTGAACCTAGGAGGCCGAGGTTGCAGTGGGGCGAGATTGTGCCACTGCACTCCAGCCTAGGCAACAAGAACAAGACTCTGTCTCGAAAAATCAATCGATCGATTAATCAATCAATCAACAGAAATTTATTATCTTAAAGTTCTGGAGGGTAGAAGTCAAAAATCAAGGCAGTGGAAGGGCCATGCTCCTCCTGAAAGCTTTAGGGAAGAGTCCTCCCTTGCCTCTGACTAGTTTCTGGTGCCTGTCTACAATCCTTGGTGTTCCTCGGCTTGTAAGATGCATCATCCAGTCTCTGTCTCTGTCCTCACGTGACCTTCTCCTTTGTGTTTCTGTATTCAAATTTCCTTCCGCTTTCTCTGGTAAAGACACCAGTCCTGTATTTGAAGCCTATCCTAATTCAGTACGATGTCATAATGTGATTGCATCTGCAAAGACTCTATATTCAAATGTAGTCACAATCACAGGTACTGGGGTTAGGACCTGGGTAGATTCTTGGGGGCTTACAGTTCAACCCACTAACTCAGGTAGCTCCCTTCACCAATCTAAGTATGGTTTCTTCCTTTCTGTAATGGAATAAAACATCTCTCTTCCGGGCTTAGTGTGAACACGATGAGATAACATGCATGAGTGCCGGCACATAGGAGGTGCTCTGCCCATACCACCAACTCGCCTCTAGACATCTTTGTTCGTAAAGTCAAGTTCAATGATTGCACATAGTAGCTATTCAATAAGTTCGGCAATTGATTGATTTTCTAAATCAGAAGGGTTAATGCCCAGTGGACTTTGCACCAGAGGACCCAGAGATCTGGCTATGCATTCTCTAAGTGTCTCTTCACAAGGCAAGACTCTCTCGTCTCTCTGGGAGAATCACTTTTGAGACACATTTACTAGTTCTACTTGCTTTCTCCTTAAACCACCATGGAGAGCAGCATCCTTTCTGCACATCTAGGATTCTGCTTGGATTTAGCAGCCACTCCTTCTTGATAACATGTTATGAGGACAAAATCTCTGCTTTCTATGTGGAATTGACACAAAAACGTTTACACTGTTGAATTAAGGCTTCCAGTTTGGATTTACAGGTGAGCCCCTGGTCAGAATACTGAAGAATTAATAAAAATCGCATAAATGACCTAAAGAAATGTGAATTTGTATAGATTGTTTAAAATGGGCAAGTTTTATTAGAAAACTATCCTATTCAGCAGCATCCCTGGTAAATAAGAAAACAAACAAACAAACAAAATGGCTGGGCATGGTGGCTCACACCTGTAATCCCAGCACTTTGGGAGGCTGAGGCAGGTGGATCACCTGAGGTCAGGAGTTTGGGACCAGCCTGGCCAGTATGGTGAAACCCTGTCTCTCAAAAAACAGACAAAAAAAAATTAGCCAGGCATGGTGGCAGGTGCCTGTAATCCCAGGTACTTGGGAGTCTGAGGCAGGAAAATCACTTAAACTGGGGAGGCAGAGGTTGCAGTGAGCCAAGATCATACCGCTGCATGCACTCCAGCCTGGGTGACAGAGAAGGACTCAGTCTAAAAAAACAAAAAACAAACAAAAACAAAACACCAAACAAATAAAACAAAATAAAACAAAACAAAAAACAAAAAAATAGAAGAGAGAGAAAAGAAAAGTATCCTGTAGAAGAACTGTTCAAATTCATAGAGGAAATATCTCACTTGAAAAATAAGATTCAGGTCTTTAGAGAAAAGAAATTAGTAATCTGATACTATATTTCAGCAGAATCTAATGTGATAGGTGTCTCTAGAAGTTTCTTTAAAGGCAAATTTAGAGCAAGGGCTAAAAAGAAAGAGCAGAAAACACCAGCAGGGCCTAAGAAAGGAGAACTGCTGAGGAATTTGCTTGACAATGATAACAGTTGAAGTTCTTTTAGAGAATTAAATTAAAAAGTCATTGGAGAGAAATTATTTACCGATTTTTTTTTACCTTGCTACTTTTTTCTGTGTGTAGATCTGAGGTTTTCTTGTTGGGTGCTATGCCCCAGAGGGACTTAGTTGGATATACTTCAGCATGAGTTTCCATTTTCAGTATTGTCCTATTCAGGGATATAAAGTCAACTATGTCCTAGGTTCTGCCATGGAAGAATACACTATTTAGCTATTGTAGTCTAGGCCTTGGCAATCTAGCAGAAGTCACCGAGGAACAAGAATGGCCATACAAGGGGTTACTAAAATATAGACCTCTTTGACAACTGAGATACCAGAATCAATACATCTGTCTTGGTTTGTTAATCATAGTTAAAATTTTGAAACTGAAAGCAATACGCTGATCTTTTGAACAACAAATACATTAACTGAAGATACAATGATGTGAAAAGACCACTGTGAAGTACCAGTGGTATGAAAAGTTCAGGATGTCTTTGAGTAGCATTGAAATCTTGACCCTGGGCTGCTGGTTTCTCTGACGGGTCACAGGTGAACATTCTGCATATCTATCCTAAACTGTAGTACGTTGAAAGTATTGCAAAATTAAATAATTTGGGCTTCTCAATGCAGGCATCACTCTCTCCTGTGATCTCTGGCTAAGAGGCTTTGCAGGCCTGCTGGGAGATTAAGTTCTTGTTTCAGTCAAGACCGTGATGATACTGGATTGTCTATTCAGTCACTATACCTAACCCATTGGCTGATAGATCTCATGCTATGCTTTCTGCTTGGGGCGTGATGATCAACCAGCAAGCCTAGTGGTGGGCCCCAGCTAAGAGGGGAATGCTTGGATTTGATTTTTTCAATTTTTTTTTATTGACTATCACAGCATAGCAATGTAGTATGCATGTTAAGTACTGAGCAATCCAGAAAACTTCACACTTAAATAGACTGTCTTTGTAACACGTAACACATAACATGTAAACCAGAACATGTAAATGAACTATCCTCCACGGTAGTCTTCTTGGGTTTACATATTTGTTCAAACAGTGATCCTACATTTGCACTCAACATTTTTGTTTTTTGGAATTGTTACCAGGACCAATTAGTAATCCATAAAATGATATCATTTTATAAATTTCTTAATTCCTCATGTTACTAATCATGGAACTTAGAAACTTTTCCGCTCTTTACAAATAGAAATTGACTGGGAAAGCTAGAGATTTCTTGTTGCTAGGAGCCTATAAAAGACTAGACCTCATGCTGGGACAGCCATTTTCTTTCTTTTTTTTTTTTTTTAAAGACAGGGTTTCACCATGTTGGTCAGGCTGGTCTCGAACTCCTGACTTCAAGTGATCTGCCTGCCTCAGCCTCCCAAAGTGCTGGGATTACAGGCGTGAGCCACTGTGCCCGGCCTCTGACAGCCATTTTCAAAGAGGAATTCTAAAAGTTAACTTTGACCAATGTCAGAGTCATTACAGTGACTGTGCAGCCTCCAATAAGATGACTTTTGAAGGAGAAAACACTCATTTGAACGTAAGTTACAGCATATTTACTAGAAACTAATTACACTATTTTATAGCACATTAAATAAGTCAGGTATAGCTAGCAAGAGGAGTTATGCTATTCACCTACTAAAAATGGTGTACATCTCTGCCATTACAAAATGCATTCTTCTATAAAAGGTGACACTGCATTTCTAATGAAAGTTGGACCTAAGAATAGCTCTAGTACCAAGTTCAGAAAAGTCACCCTAGGGGAGACATGCTTAGCAGTTTGTATTTAAATAGCTTCCTTAAATATATTGCTGTTACTCATTGCATATGACCTTACATGTAATTCATGTTTATTTATAATTGAGTGAGAAGGAATATTAAACTGTTGGAACTACATATTCTTAGCTGTTTTAATGTTGTACTCTGAAAGTTAATATCTGACAGTAGATAAAATACAGAAGTCTGTAGCAGCTTGTTTGTTGGAAGAAAATTTTAGCGCGTGGGTCATAGTGCTGCTATGAGGAGCATGTTCAGTCCTTTCTTTTCTCCTCTCATCCATATCAAATTGTCCACTTTGGTCTCCAGATGACCAGCATTAGCACTGTAACTGCTGACAGAGGAATTCTGCTCTCTTTGTTTTTGACTGCCGTTGTTGGCGCTCTGATCTGGGATTATGTCTCGTTGAAACCAAGCCTACATAACACCAGGTGAACGCAGTTACTGGTTTCTTCCTCTCTGTCTCTAGGCCTAACACTCTAGGGCTTAGCAGGGCAGGAAAGGGAGAAAGAAAACTATTTTTTCCCAGCCTGTGAAGCAAGGCTTTTTTTTAATTTTTTTTTATTTTTTGAGACAGAGTCTTGCTCTGTCACCCAGGCTGGAGTGCAGTAGTGTGATTTCAGCTCACTGCAACTTCACCCTCCAGTGTTCAGGGGATTCTCCTGCCTCAGCCTCCCAGGTAGCTGGGATTACAGGCATGTGACACCATGCCCAGCTAATTTTTGTATTTTTCTTTTTTTTTTTTTTTTTGAGATGGAGTCTCTTTCTGTTGCCCAGACTGGAGTGCACAGTGGCGTGATCTTGGCTCACTGCAATCTCCGCCTCAGGGGTTCAAGTGATTCTCCTGTCTCAGCCTCCCAAGTAGCTGGGACTACAGGTGTGCACCATCACGCCCGGCTAATTTTTTGTATTTTTAGTAGAGATGGGGTTTCCCCATGTTAGCCAGGATCGTCTTGATCTCCTGATCTTGTGATCTGCTCGCCTCAGCCTCTCAAAGTGCTGGGATCCCAGGAGTGAGCCACCACACCCGGCCTAATTTTTGTATTTTTTAGTAGAGATGGGGTTTTGCCCTGTTGGCCAGGCTGGTCTGGAATTCCTGGCCTCAAGTGATCCGCCTGCCTCAGCCTCCCAAAGTGCTGAGATAATGGGTGTGAGCCACCGAGTCCCGCCCGCAAGGCTTTTTTTTGCCTTAACTTTTTCTCACATCACTGCATCTGAGGGATATAACTCACACCTTACAAACAGTAGATGCTCCCTGTGTCTCCTCTTGGGATGAGGGTATATTGCCCCTGTCTTATCTGCTGTAATAGGGCTACCATAGACTGGGTGGCTTAAACAACAAACACTTATTTTGTGCAGTTGTGGAGGCTGAGAATTCCAAGATGAAGGTGCCTGCATATTTGGTGAGGGCCCACTTCCTGGTTTGCAGATGACTATCATCTTGTTGTATCCTTACATGGCAGAGAACAGAGAGAGAAGAATCAAGCTCTCTCTCGTCTCTTCTCATAAGAGCATGAATCCATTTATGAGGGCCCAACCCTCATGACTAAGTATGCCCCAAAGTCCCTACCTCTAATACCATTCCCCTGGGATTGAGGGTTCAACATATGAATCTGGGGAAAAACACAAGCATTCAATCCATAACAACCCTCTTGCCTTGTGCTGTCTCCTTTCCTAGTTCTTAAGAATCACTAGCTTGGAAGATATCCAGGTTTTTGTTTTATTTGTTTTCTCTTTTGCATGTATGATCCACATGGCCCCTTCCTGGGTCTTCCTAAAACCTTTAGACATCCAGAGCCACCATATCCTTTAATATGCAAATTGAATGGTTGGTGGTACCATTTCATGTGCTATGGGACCTCCAGAATTCTCCTTAAGTTTTCCCAAAATATCCTGGAAGGAGTTATGTTCTCCTAGTCATTCATGCTGAGATCTGCTTTCCTGCTTTAGCTTCAATGTTAAATCAGAGGTGGCTGACCTCCCTCTGTGCCCACCACATTGCTGGCACATAACCCTGTTCCTCTCCCTTTCTTTCTTGTTTCCGCTTCTTTGTTCGTTACTGGTATGTCTCTTGTGCTACAAAGTCAGGCTGTCAGGAAATGCGACTTTCTTGATTTTCTCATGATTGTGTTTAATGATCACCATTTCACCTAGTGGCAAAAGCTTAATCTTAGCCAATTTCATGTGAAACTCATAATTTCTCCCTTTCCCCTTTTCTCTCCTAAATTCTGGACAGAGGTGGGGTAGGATTATATGGTGTCAGAGCACCAAGGGTGGTGGTAGAGCTGGAAGATGCCTAGGTTTTTGTTTTATTTTTCCCATCTGCCCATGCCAGCTGCATTAGTCTGTTCTTGCATTGCTATAAAGACCTACCTGAGACTGGGTAATTTATAAAGAAAAGAGGTTTAATTAGTTCATGATTCCAAAAGGCTGTGCAGGAAGCATGGCTGGGGAGGCCTCAGGAAACTTACAATCATGGTTCAAGGTAAAGGGGAAGCAGGTGCATCCTACATGGCTGGAGCAGGAGGAAGAGAGAGAAGGGGGAGGTGCTACACACTTTTAAACAACCAGATCTTGTGAGAATTCACTATCATGAGAACAGCAAGGGGGAGATCTGACCCCGTGATCCAATCACCTCCCACCAGGCCCTTCCTCCAACATTGGGGATTACAATTCAACACGAGATTTGGGCCGGGACACAGACAGAAACCCTATCATTGGCCTTTGCTTAAGAGTTCATCTTGTCTGGTTCTTGGTCCTTCTCACTTGTTCACACTGGTATTTCTTGAGATGTTCTTTGTCCCACCACTCTGTAAGTCAAAGCTGGTGAGATTTCCTTGTCCTGACTGCAAGGCCTCCCCCGGTCTGCTGGCTGCCAGTGACACATCTGTGCCACTCTTGGCCAAAGAGAAAGACATTCCACTGATTCCTGCAGTACCATGGGGCATCCCTGAACTCGGTGAGGATGCCTGAGGTCTGCCATCCTGACACACCACGCAGACATCTCTACCCCAACTCTGTGGTGGAGGGAGGGGCACGTGGGTTTCAGAGGACCTTGCAGAGCTTGGCCGCCTGGAAAGCATGCTTTGCTCTCTCAGATCCCCAAGCCCTCTGGGGATTTGATGCTTCCTTCCTTCCCCAGGGTTGGTGTGGGGACGGAGAGCAGAACTACTTTTCTACTCCTCAGACACTGAAGAGGAGCCTCATCTCCTTTCTTTTCTGACTCTTCGCTTTTAGTTGCTGTAAGATCTACAGGCGAGTGGGGTGAGCTAAAAGGAAGTGTTTTTTGTTTGTTTTTGAGACGGGGTCTCACTCTGTCACCCAGGCTGGAATGAATGCAGTGGTGCAATCATGGCTCACTGCAGCCTCAATCTCCCAGGCTCAAAGTTTCCTCCTGCCTCAGGCTCCTGAGTAGCTGGGACCACAGGTGCACATCACTATGCCCAGCTAATTTTTTGTATTTTCTGTAGAGATGGGGTCTCACTATGTTGTCCAGGCTGGTCTTGAACTCCTGGGCTCCAGTGATCCGCTCACCTCAGCCTCCCAAATTGGTGGTATAACAAGCAGGAGCCACGGCACCCAGCCAGAAAAAACTTTAAACTAATCGCTTAGTATCTTAAATCTATAATTTATGCCTGGAATCCTGATAGTTTAAAAAAGTCAAAAGCCAAGAATCTGCTCTGTGTGTTCCGCTCTAACATCCTTCTGCTGTAGCTGAGAACACGGGGGTGGGGATGAGGGTGGGAGGTGTGGGGGTGTGTGTGGGGAAGGGTAGGGGGTGTTGGGGTGTGGGGTGGGGGGGGAAGAGTCAAGGTCAGAAAGCAAGAAGTGCTAGTAACAAGAGCCACACTGGATAACATTTCAAAATAATATCCTGGTACTTGAATACGTCTTTTCCCAAAGCTTTGAAATAACAAGGCAGCATAAGGCCTTGGAGGTAACCACATTAATAGTCCCCAGCCATGCTCCAGGCCTCCAGGAATTTCTTCCTGGCAGTCTCCTCCTCAATCCCGGTCCCTTTCATAGTTTGTCAGCTATTTCCCTTCTCAGTCCTACTCCCCAGTCTACCTCCCTTTCTGGGACACCTACAGACTCTCCAAATTCAGTGCATTTATTTAGCTTCCTTTTTGTGCCACTCACTTCTTCCAGACCAAGGCTTGGAGTAGGGAGTGGGAGTTCTTTCACTTTTAAAGCTGCCCTCTAGGAAACTGCCTATAAAAGGAGCTATTCCCTATCCCACAATGCACAAATTTGGGTGAATTACACCTCCTTCCCATTCCATTATTTGAAAGCAACCGCTGTCCTTTTTTTTTTTTTTTTTTTTTTGAGACAGTTTCGCTCTTGTTGCCCAGGCTGGAGTGCAATGGCACAATCTCAGCTCATTGCAACCCCTGCCTCCTGGGTTCAAGCAATTCTCCTGCCTCAGCCTCCCAAATAGCTGGGATTACAGGCTCCCGCCACCATGGCCCACTAATTTTTTGTATTTTTAGTAGAGATGGAGTTCCACCATGTTGGCAGGCTGGTCTCGAACTCCTAACTTCAGGTGATCCACCCGCCTCGGCCTCACAAAGTGCTGAGATTACAAGCGTGAGCCACCCACCATGCCCGGCCCCTATTTTGTTTAAAATAAAAAAAATTTCCTTCCTCTTTCACCTATGTAAAAAATTATTTTTGTTTATTTTCTTGAATTATGGTTACCTTTTAAAAATGGACAATGCTTGATCAAGGATTTTCGATTAGTTTTACAAAGTACCACACCCAAGAAAATTGAGCCAAAGAATTTGCATGCAAAGCTTCGGGTCTCCTTACTTCTAAAAATGCATACCTCCTTAACAGTGCTCCACCTCCGACGCTTAGAGAACCGAAACCCAAACCTACAGCAGGCACATTGCCCAGTTCCCTCAGGACACAGAAACTGAATGAAAACTTACTAAAGCAGGAGGCGGCCGGGTGTGGTGGCTCACGCCTGAAATCCAAGCACTTCGGAGGCCAAGGCGGGCTGATCACCTGGGGTCAGAAGTTCAAGACCAGCCTGACCAACATGGTGAAACCCCGTCTTTAAAAAAAAAAAAAAGCAGGAGGGGTTAGAGATGCAGGGGAAGTTTAAGTGCACACGTGGTTTACCTTGAATATTAAGCATGATTTCTTTACGTAGGCGTGGAGCTTTGCAGTGTCCCATGACTGTGCATAATGTCAGTGTTTCTTTTCTTTCTTTCTTTTTGTTTTGAGACAGAGTCTCACTCTGTTGCCCAGGCTGGAGTGCAGTGGTACAATCTTGGCTGACTGCAACCTCCACTTCCCAGGTTCAAATGATTCTTCCGTCTCACCTTCCTGAGTAGCTGGGATTACAGGCGCACACCACCACGTCCAGCTAATTTTTGTATTTTTAGTAGAGACGGGGTTTATTGGTCAGGCTGGTCTGGAACTCCTGACCTCAGGTGATCCCTCTGCCTCAGCCACTCAAAGTGCTGAGATTACAGGCGTGAGCCATCGCACCTAGCATCAGTGTTTATTTTCATGGCTGCTTTTATTTCATTATGATCAAGAGTTTCACAACAAACTATTTTAGGGAATTAATTTGTATTTTTGTCTGCATTTAATCCTTTAAAAGTCAAGTAATTCTAGAAAGGGATGTGTGGGGGATGCTTTCACGTTTAGTGTTCAGACTTTGATTCTATCCACTGTATTCTTTGACTCTCAACCCCATTACACATTTCACCCCCAGTTTTAATTTTTCCAGGGAATATATAACTGTCTTCTCCTATACGAGTGGGATTGGGAGGAACCATAGGTCTAATTGCTTCGCATGTAGAGTCAAACACTCCTCCCATTCTGCAACCCACTGCGCTTCCTCAGCCTCTGTGGCATCTCTGGTGTGCAATTCTGAGCTTCGGCAGGATTCCATCTCCACTTTGCAAAATCCCATACCATTCCTCTACCTGAGGCAGGAAAATAGGATTTAAGAAAATAGGAGGGAGGGAACCTAAGGCCAATTCACACTTCAGGTGTAACAGGAAATACCCTCTCCATAGGGTATTAACGTTGTTTTCCTCATCTGTAAAATGGAGAGAATAGTCATTCCTACTTTGGAGCGTGCTTGTTAGGATGAGTAAATTGTTTCATGCAGTGTCTGACACGTAGTGGGTGCTTGATAAATCTTTGTTAACAGATATACCTTTGTATTGATTATTAGCTGTAGGAGGCATTCATTCAAATACATATTCAAATAATCTTTTAGCTATATTGCTGCTTGTATATGGATTTCTCTTGCCCTCTGTGAACTCCCTTACATCTCCAGGACCTCAATACAGGAGGAAGGCATACTCTAAAGATTTCTTGCACTTCCTAGAATTAAACGCTGTGACTTTAGCTTCCTTCCTTTGGACTTTAGGAGGCAGAGTCACGTACTGAAGTGGGTAAAGTGGGGTAGGAAGATCATTTCTGGGAAAATGGACCAGAGCATTGATTTTTTCATTACGACCCCTTCACTTCATTAAATCATTTATTGAGCAAGTGAAACGCTTGGCGCTTGTCACTCATGTTTTATTAGCGTTTTATTTATTTATTTTTTAAAGCTATCTCCTACAGGAAGGATATTAGTTCTTTCATTCTCTCACGGGTCAGATGTAATCTTCCAACATCTGACTTTGGCGTCAACCATTTGGGAAAAGAGGCGGTCCCTTTAAGGCCCTGGAAAGGGTCTAAGTGTTGGTTTCGGTGGGGAGGCCACGCCCCATCACGTGACCGCAGGCCCAGCGGGGCGGGGTCTGCATCTCCTGGCTGCCGTCACTTCCGGTTCTGTCAGTCGCGAACGAGCGAGCAGGAGAGTGTGCGACTGCTAGAGCTGAGCGGAGCGTGAGTGCGCGGGACCCTCTACCCCTACTCCTCGGGGCCCCCATCCAGCCGACCCCACCTTCCCAGCCGGGCAGTGAGTTGCCTTCGGCCCTCTGCTCCCCTAGCCGGCAACAGCCGCGGGAAATGGCGGCTTTGCCTTACCTCCCCCTTCCCTGCCTCAGCGTCTCCAGGCCCCCTCCTCCGTCCCTGACTCCGTGCCTGACGCTCTGTGGACCCTTACGCGCTAGACTCCCGTCTCCGGGAGCCGAGTCGAGGCGACTGGCCCTGCGGCCTGGGGCGGCGGATTGAGGCCGTCTAGGGGGCGAGGAGCCGCGGGGAGGGGGTCGCGGCGTCCCCGGGACAATGCGGAGGCTGCTGGCCGAGGTGGGGCGCCTGTGGTACCTGCTCTTCCCCCGGCCCTCGCCCTGAGGGGGCGCTCTGGAGACCTGGAGAGCGGATGCGGGCGGGAGTGGGCGGCGGGAGGAGGCCAGGGGAAGAAGGGCTGATGTGCGGGGGGAGGGAACGCTTCGAGAGAAGAAAATGGCGCTTGGTGCAAGTCCCGCCTCTTCCAACGCCGTCTCCTCGGCACTTCGCCGACTCCCACGCCCCCTCTGACCAACCTGTCTCCCCTCGCCCGAGCGGCTGCTAGCTACGGGGTGCTAGCGGCTTACTGGGGCCGCGGGACCCCTTCCCTGGTCTTGTGCTTGTCATCTTCCTGTTATACCGAAGTCGTGTTCCCTTAAGTCCTGATTCATTTTCACCTCGTTTTTTCCTGATATTCCCCTCAGTCAGCAAAAGCCGGAGATTTCGTTTCTCTTTTTAAAGTTGCGTTTTGCATAAATTCTACAATAGCGGTTTCAGTATCAATTACTTGAATTACAAGCTGCTTCTCCCCCCCTCCCCCACATTGGAACAGGCTCGTTAAGGTAAAAATATATTTGTTGAAAGTTTAGAGGCTGGCTTTAGTTACCGTTACTTTTCTTCTCCAGTGGACTTTCTTGGGTTGAATACCAATGGTTCTTTGAGAAATTCTTGGGCCCCCAGGCAGTTTTTAATAACAGACGGTAGTTACGCTCGACCATTTCAAAGTGAAAAATAAATTACGTTCAATTTAATTACCTTCTTAAAAAAGATCTTTTTTTATTTGTATTAACTAGCATGAAAAAATAAACTAAATTGATTCTGGAGATTAGGTTGCAAAATGGAGCAGAAACAGGAAAAATGGATAACACGTGGTCATTAACGTTGCTTTTCCCTTCTGAATTTACTCTTCAAGACATCACCAGTTAAACTCAACATGTCTGGGTTGAGCATGGTTTGAGCTCTTTGAATTGAGTGGCCAGGATTGGGATGGCCCATTTCTTTTACCTTGACCTGCTATTTAGGAACACATGCAACGTCAGTGCTAATGCAGGTTTCGTCTGGAGAGCTAGATCATTTATGATTTTTTCTTTTTCAGGAGGAATTTAAGTCTTTTTTTCTTGTACTCAACAAATATAGCGTGTATTGTGTTTATTAGGCCTTTTAAGGCTTACAGAAATTACCCATTTATGCCTAGTGTTCCATTATTGGAACGCTAAGCATGTGGGTGTTACTTATATCTTGCTGCTCAAGGTCATCGCCAAGGTCTGATTGCAATTGCAAACATTCAAAACATTGCAACCACCGGCATAAGTGGGTTAACAGGACCTAATCTCTTCTGAGAAGGGGAGAGCAAAGATATTTTGATAATCAGCGTTTACGATCTGGTATTATAAGTGCCTTGAAAAGAGGTATCCACATATCTTGGAATTCCTTGAAATTTGAGTCTTAGGCTTACTGATAGTTTGCTCTCTGCACTCAGTAAACACCCACTTGTAAGCAAGGCATTAAGCTATGTATATCTCTGGGGGGACGGGGGAGCTACCAGCAGGGTAGAAATTTGAGGGAAGGTTTTGCCCTTCACAAAAATAGGCTATTCAAATTTTAATTGTGTTCCAGAGTAGAAAAATCAGTGTAAAATGTAATGAATTGCTATGAATGGCGTGTGACCTTGGCTCACTGCAGCCTCCACCTCCCGGGTTCAAGTGATTCTCGTAAGGCAGTCTCCTGAGTAGCTGGGACTACAGGCTTGCCACCACTCCTGGCTAATTTTTGTAGTTTTAGTAGAGATGGGGTTTCACCATGTTGACCAGGCCAGTCTCGAACTCCTGAGCTCAAGTGATCCGCCTGCCTTGGCCTCCCAAAGTACTGGAATTGTGGGTGTGACCCATCGTGCCTGGCCTGAATTGTGTATAATTTTGTGTACTTTGATTAGTACCTGTTATTTTGGTAATATGTCCAAACAGTCAAAATTAACATACAAAATATGAATAAATATGTGGGAAGATTAATTCGTTGTCACATTTGCATAGTACAGCTAGTTCCCTGTTGTGTAAATGTTGGAGTCCATTCCCTGCAGTGAATAACTTTACATTAGTTCTGGTCTCATTGGTGAGAAGTCTAAAGCGGTAATAGTAGAATTACATTTATTTTCTGTTTTTAACAGTAATTGTCTGCTGCCTTCCTGCAGTCTACCCTACCAGTAGTGTGTCATGCCACTAAAACAAAGTATAGAAAGATCCATTGGCTTGGAGAAAGGTTAGAGGTGTAGAGTGTATGATGTTTAGTTCATTGTTATTACTGGGTTCACCCTGCATGTTATTTGCAACTTAGAAGAGTATAGATTAAAACTTGTGCTCCTAACAACTCCAGTTCCACAAAAATGGTGGAATGAACTATGTAACTTGTCCTTGATTTTTTTCTTTGATTGGGGAGAGCTAAGTTGAAAGTAATAGAGTACCTTGTTAATTATTTATGTGATGCATTTTTTTTTCAGGATGCCTAAATCAAAGGAACTTGTTTCTTCAAGCTCTTCTGGCAGTGATTCTGACAGTGAAGTTGACAAAAAGGTGACTATTACTGCACCAAGTCGTTTTTGTGATATTCAGCAATATTGTCCGTATCCCATTCTGACGGATAGTAAAAGGCATATTAACATCTTAAAAGGATCTAGCTGGGTGCGGTAGCGCATGCCTGTAATCCTAGTACTTTGAGAGGCCAAAGGTGGTAGGATCTCTTGATCCCAAGAGTTCAAGACCAACCAGGCTAACATAGCAAGACCTCGTCTCTTAAATGAAAAAAAAAAAAATGGAAAATGAGAATGTGAATGAGTATTTCTGGAGGTGTGGTTGGTCTCTGGACCACTTGACTAGAAGTGCCTAGGATGCTTCTTGCACATTCATACTCATAGGCCCTAAATCAGACTTAAGTCTTCTGTTGAAAACCGTTAGGATCCCTAAAGTTGCAGAACCACTGCCTTGGACCCTAGGGGCATAAAATTCTAAGTAGGCCAAAGTCACTATTTGCCATTATTTAGAAATTTACCTGATTTTTTTTTTGGTAAAATGCCAATATTTTTTTAAAGACAGGGTCTTGCTGTCTTGCCCAGGCTGGAGTGTAGTGACACTATCATGGGTCACTGCAGCCTTGACCTCCTGATCTCAGACAATCCTCCCACCTGTGCCCACCTGTGCCTTCAGAGTTGCTGGGATTACAGGCATCATGCCTAGTTAATTAAAAAATGTTTTTGTAGGTACAAGGTCTTGCTGTGTTGTTAAGGCTGGTCTTGAACTCCTGGCCTCATGCACTTCTGCCTTAGCCTTCCAAAGTGCTGGGATTAACAGGCATGAGCCACTCTAAGTGACCATAAAATGTTAATTTTGACAGCTCTCTCAGTTACTGGTGTTTATTCTGCACATAAGGATTTCTGAATTTTAGGCTTGATACATTAAGTTTGAATGTACCAAGTTTGTGCTCTGGTCCCTTCCTTTTAGTTAAATCGGCACCCAGGAAAGCTAACTTGAAACCCATTTTGACAAGATAGGCTTTTTCTGCATTAGATGACAGCTGCATGGTAATAGGTGCATTTTGCTAAATTGAGCATCTCAGTGGAGCAGAACTGATCATCTCACTCTGCGGTCAAGTCTTCCTTCCTGCAGTACTGTCCTTTATCTCATAGAAGTTTACATATCTGAATATATATTTATATCCTAGAAATAGAATAAGTTGGTTGTGTTTTTCCTAATTAGCATATATCTTTTGTAAAATAAGTAATGACTAGCATTAGTAGACCTGTGGTTTCTAAAAGTTTATTCAAAAGCAGGCTCCCCATCTTTTTTTTTCCTCCTGAAGCTTAGTTAGCAATTTTAGCTAAAAGAAAAGGGGAGAGTGTATGGGAGATTGGAGAAGTTGCAACCTTAAAGTATAAATACAGAATAAAATAAGAGTAAAATAAGGCTTCAAAGACTACATAGCTATGCTTGAGTAAATTTCTTAATTTTAAAATTTGCATCCTATATAGTATTTGAATACGTTCATGTAATAAATGTGTATTGAGCTTTTATTTGCCAGACATGCACTAGTCCACTGGGAATACTTAGAGCCTCACTTATAGAATAATTGCTTTCTGCCTATTGAACTGAGTTAACTTTTTGTTTGTCCCAAATAGTAATACTAATCTTGTAGACACTTACCTTATATACCATGTTTTTCATTTCACGTTTTACATGTATAAGTTTTTCCTAGCTTCATCTAATTTGGTAACGTTCAATTAATTTAGTAACGTTAAAATATTAATACTATTCTATCAAGAAGGAACATGACTGCCCTCTACTGTTTGGGTTGAGAATTCTAGTGGTTTTTATGGGCTGTTAGCTCTTTTTGAGAATGAAACTACAATAAGCTTTTAAAATAATGCTGTTTTTAAAACACTGTTGTGATTTTTGAAAGCTAGTTTAACACATATCTATCTTCAGTGATTTTCTTTTTTTTTGTGATGAGTTGAGGAAGTTCTTGAGTTTTTGGCGCTCAGTGCCCAGTGCAAAATAACTGTCTTCACATTTCTATAAATTCCTTTTTTTTTAATTTTTGAGACGAAGTTTTGCTCTTGTTGTCCAGGATGGAGTTGAGGCTGGAGGGCAATGGTGTGATCTTGGCTCACTGCAACCTTCACCTCCTGGGTTCAGTAGATTCTCCTGACTCACCCTCCTGAGTAGCTGGGATCACAGGTGTGTGGCACCACACCTGGGTATTTTGTGTGTGTGTGTTTTTAGTAGAGACGGGGGTTTTACTGTGTTGGCCAGGCTGGTCTCGAACTCCTGACCTCAAGTGATCCTCTCGCCTTGGACTCCCAAAGTGCGTGCGTGGCCCATAAATTCCTTAAGCCATCTTAAATCCTTTTTGGAATAGGCATGACATAAAGAAACATTCATATCCTGGAAATGGAATAAGCTGGTTGTATTCTTTTAATTAGTATATCTGCTTTGTAAAATAAGTAACTGACTAGCCTTAGTAGACCTGTGGTTCCCAGGTTTATTCAGAAGCAGCAAGGTCCTTCCGTCTTTTTTTTTCTACCAAAGAAATCTCGTGGGATCCCAAACCCCAAAAATGACTGTTCTGTGGTTAATGCTACTCTAATGCCTGAAGTGTCTTTTAGGATCCTTAGAACAGAGTTTGAAAACATTACTAAGTATAAGGATTGGTTAGATTCATAGTTTTGTTGTTGAGTGAAACTTGCTTTTGTATACATTTATGATATTTTGGATATAGTCTTTTGATTGTTCAAATCTTAAAAAGTAATGGAATCTTTTGACACTGAGATGTGTTTTATTCTTAGGTATGCAAATTTTAACCATATTCTTGCTTTTCTTTTTTAGTTAAAGAGGAAAAAGCAAGTTGCTCCAGAGAAACCTGTAAAGAAGCAAAAGACAGGTGAAACTTCGAGAGCTCTGTCATCTTCTAAACAGAGCAGCAGCAGCAGAGATGATAACATGTTTCAGGTAAAGTTGGCTTTTTTTTTTTTTTTTTTAGAAAGAGTCTCCCTCTGTCGCCCAGGCTGGAGTGCAGTGGCGCAGTCTTGGCTCACTGCAATCTCTCCGCCTCAGTCTCCTGAGTAGCTGAGATTATAGGTGCTTGCCACCACACTTGGCTAATTTTTGTATTTTAGTATGTGTGCTGCCAAGACAAGCACTAATTTTTGTATTTTTAGTAGAGACGGGGTTTTACCATCTCGGCGAGGCTGGTCTTGAACTCTTGATCTCATGATCCACCTGCCTTGGCCTCCCAAAGTGCTGGGATTAAAGGCATGAGTCACAACCCCTAGCCAAAGTTGGCTATTTCTTCAGATTCAGAGGAATTATTATCTGGTTTGATCTGAAGAATGTTAAAAGTACTGTAATCTGATATTGCATAATATCTGTGTTACAATCCTCTTAGCTAGGAACATTTATTAAAAATAGAACAAACTAGTAAAAGTAATACAATGCTGGGTTATTGTTAAAGTCTCTAAAAGTCTAGTTTTGCTGTATTTAAACCAATGCAAATTTAAATTTTACAGAAATCTAAAAAATGAGATTAAGAACTGCACATTTAGACAGCAACTTGGAGGAGGCAGGTCAAGTGTTGGACAGTAAAGTATGAATAGATTATTACCAGAGAGGAAGCAGCAATATGACCTGCCTAATTTTGACCTGATGAGCAACAGAAAAGGGGAATGGGTTGAATAGGTCAAGTGAAGAAAGTTCATTAGAGGGACTTGATGAAATCACCTGGAAGGACTCGTATAGCTTCTTCTCTTGGGTTTCCTATCTTGTTTTAGGGAGACTTGATACTGGCATCTTTGTACAAGAAGGATTTGTGAGGAAGGGGTGTTGGGGATAAATGGATGCAGGTAAGATTGCTTAGGTAATTGTAGGCTTTAATATGTATATGAGATGAGAAGGGCTTAGATGTTTTTTCCTAAAGAAGAAATTGTGCCAATTACAAGATACAGGTTAGGAAGAATGGACCAGAGGAAATAGGCGGTCACTGAAGATGTGGACCTGATTGTGGATGTGATTTAAAAAACAATGGAGTTGCTTCTGTAGCACCTGCAGGGCTTAGTTGGGAAATGCTCCTGTGGGGTTATCAGCATGGTTGACTAAAGCTGCCTACTGAAGTATTAAACCAGAGGAGGAACAGTAGGCGTGTCTTGGGTTGTATTCAGATAGAGAATGGAAGGAAAAAGGATGTAGATTAAGAGAGAGGGTGAAGGAAAATTAGAAGAGACCAGTAATGGGAGCAAGAAAGGATGAGTGTGCGCAGGAGCCATAAGTATTTGCAGGAGCTGTAAGTAGTAGTTGAAACCAAAAGGTTGGGCAGGATGAGACTACAACCTTTTTTTTTTTTTTTTTAAAGATGCGATCTCTGCTCTGTCACCCAGACTGGAGTGCAGCAGTGTGATCTCTGCTCACTGCAACCTCTGCTTCCTGGGCTCAAACGATCCTCCTGCCTCAGCCTCCTGTGTAGGTGGGACTATAGGCATGCTCCATGATGCCTGGCTAATTTTTTTTTTTTTTTTTTTTTTTTTTTGGTAGAAATGGTGTTTCACTGTGTTGCCCAGGCTGGTCTTGGACTCCTGAGCTCAAATGATCCGCCTACCTTGGCTTCTCAAACTGCTGGGATTACAGGCATGAGCCACCGTGCCTGGCCAAGAGTGTAAACATTTATAATGACTAGAAAGTGAAGCTAACATACATGTATTTTTTGACCTGTTGATAGCTTTGAAAGATGAAGTGCCAAGATTAAGGTGAGAATGGGAAAATTTAAGTTTATTTCTAATGCTTATTTTTACCTTGTTAAACTTTTCGTTAAAATAGACGAAGTACAGATGATAAATTATTAGTTCAGACCACACATTTTAGAGATTCTATTCTGTTAGAGTAGTTTTCTGAAAACTAGATGTATTTTTAGGAGTTTCCTCGCCAAAAAAATTGAGCTTCATTTTTTTTGAGACACAGTCTCACTTTGTCACCAGGTGCCAGGCTGGAGTGCAGTGGCACAATCTCTGCTCACTGCAACCTCCGCCTCCCGGGTTCAAGCAATTCTCTTACCTCGGCCTCCTGAGTAACTGGGACTACAGGCGCACACCACCATTCCCAGCTAATTTTTGTATTTTTAGTAGAGACGGGGTTTCACCATTTTGACCAGGATGGTCTTGGTCTCTTGACCTCGTGATCTGCCCGCTTCAGCCTCCCAAAGTACTGGGATTACAGGCATAAGCCATCTCGCCTGCCCTCATTTCTTAAACCCTCATCTGGAAAGCTTCTCAAGCCTCTTAAGGCTGACACTTCACCTTTTGAAAGTCTGCCTCTAGGGGGAACATAGGCCTTATTTTCAGAGTGGCTTTCACAGATCTGGTAGTGTAGGTGCTATAAGAGATAATATGATACTTAATTTCTCTTTTTTTTTTTTTTTTTTTAGATGGAGTTTCGCTATTTTTGCCCAGGCTGGAGTGCAATGGTGCCATATCGGCTAACTGCAACCTCTGCCTCCCAGGTTCAAGCGATTCTCATGCCTCAGCCTCCCAAGTAGCTGGGATTACAGGCACATGCCACTATACCTGGCTAATTTTTGTATTTTTAATAGAGACAGGGTTTCACCATGTTGGTAATGCTGGTCACGAACTCCTGACCTCATGATCCGCCTGCCTCGGCCTCCCAAAGTGCTGGGATTACAGGCGTGAGCCACCGTACCCAGCTGATATTTAATTTCATTGCCATTACACCTTGATGTACATTAAACATCAATACATAAGCAGTTCTTTAAATGTATTAAAGAGTTGTACCAAAGGAAAATCAATACTCTTTTAATGTCTGAAGTAATTTGGGCAGAATCCTGACTCAAGAGAGTTACTTGCTTTCTGGTTCCTGCAGCTGTGATTTTGAGGAACTTTCTTCCATAGGGACATAACCTACCAGGGGCACCTCTGTGATAATAAAGAGACTGGAGAATTATCTCATACTCCGTACCTGTGTTGTGAAATGGAATAGTTGAGGCAGGAAACAATCCATATTTTTCTTCAGAGTTAGCCACAAAGGATCAGCAATACTGGCTTAGTTGATTTGATGATTTAAGGATACTTGATACTTTTAAATTATTTAATTTAAAATGATCTCAACTGGTCATTTTAATCTGGGACAAGAGTCCATAGAATTGTTTTTTGATTTGAATTTTCTTTTTTTGTATTTGAAGGGATTATTTATAACCTTTATCACAGGGGTCCCTCCTGCATAGGAGGTGAGCATCATGTGAGAGGGCATTAACTGCCTGAGCTCTGCCTCCTGTCAGATCAGCAGTGGCATTAGATTCTCATAGGAGTATGAATCCTGTTGTGAACTACGCATGTGAGGGCTATAGGTGTGCGTTTCTTATGAGAATCTAATGCCTGATGGTGGAACAGTTTTCATCTTGAAACCATCACATTTCCCCTTCCCTGCTGCTACCCCTCTCCTCCCTCCATGGAAAAATTGTCTTCCACAAAACTGGTCCTTGGTGCCAAAAAGGTTGGGAACGGCTGCTTTATCAGATCTTCAAAGGGGACAGGGAATCAAATTCATAAAAGAATCACAGTTCTGTATGATGTACATGCTATTTTTTGCTGCTAGTCTCCAGATTTTGTGGATATAAAATAGTCTGTCACCTTATTTTATTTTCTTCCAATAACATGTGATTTCAGTAATCTTCAGTTTTTCTACCTTTAAGTAATATATCCCTATACTCCCATCTCATCACTTATTTAATTTTTGCTGAGAAGAATTTGTCAGTTTTACTTTTTTTTCCAAGGGAGAGGCAACTACTGGGCAGGTTCCTTTAAAAAAAAATGTTTTTGAGGTATAGTTTACGTACAATAACATGCACACATTTAAAAGCGTACTTTTCTGTCCAAGACATATTTTGTCTACCATGGCCACAAAAATTTTTGCCATTGTTTTTCCTAGAAATTTCATAGTTTGTGTTTTCACATTTAGGTCTACGATTCATGTAGAACTAATTTCTCTGTGCATGGTGTAAGATAGGGATTTAGATTCTTCCCTACCCCCAATGCAGATATCCTGTTGTTTCAACATCATTTGTTGAAAAGACTATTCTTACTCCTTTGAATTACCTTGGATTTTACAAAAAAAAAAAAAAAAATCAGTGAATATATAAAATGCCTGTGTATTTTTTGACTCCATTCTGTTCCATTAACCTCTATGTCTGTCTTTATTCCAGTACCACATTGTTTTCCCTTAGTATATTATAGTGAGTCTTGGAAAGTGCTAGGAGACGCTTTGTTGAGGAAAGCTTCTTTTTTCTGGAATTTTTAATTTGTGGTAAGCAGATATACAAGATTTTTGAAAAATAATTTTCTGTGAACATTTTTAAGTTCTCTATCTGACTGTGAATGAGGTGCATTAAAGATGTTATTTGAAGTTAACATCAAAAGGAAAAACTGTTGTTATTGACTAGAACTCTGGATTCGTATATTCAGAATGGTTGCTGAAGCAGTGGAGCTGGTTGCATCCGCGGATTCCTATTGATTGTAATTTGTACTGCAAGATTTTGCTTCCTAATGATTTTTTTTTTGTGGTAAAAACCATGAAAGTATATTCACATTGTTGTGAAACAGATCTCCGGAACTATTTCATCTTGCAAAACTGAACCACTGTAGCCATTAAACAACAATTCCCTTTCTCCCAGCCCCGCGTAACCACCATTCCACTTTTTTTTTCCTGTGAACTTGACATCTTATAAGTGGAATCATAAAGTATTTACCGTTTTACTTTTTACGACTGGCTTATGTCATTGACATTGAAGTATGTGACGGGATTTCTTTTTTTAAAAGCTGAATGATATCCCATTGTGTGTCTGTTCACCACCACTCCCCTCATTTTGTTTATCCATTCATCTCTGGGTGGACATTTGTGGTGTTTCCACTTCTTGGCTCTTGTGAATAATGCTGCTATGAACATGGGTGTGCAGATGTCTCTTGGAGTATGTGCTTTCAATCCTTTTGGATGTATACTTAGAAGTAGGATTGCTGGATCATATGATAGTTTAACAGTAATTTCCTTTGGTTGCAGTTTTGATATTGAGAGTAGTACAATTGACCCTTGAATAATGCAGAGTCAGAATGCAGGGCACCAACCAGTTGAAAAATCTGGTTATAACTTTTGACTTTGCCTAAACAAAACTAAATATAGCCTACTGTTGACTGGAAGCCTCACCAGTAACATAAACCGTTGACAAATATTTTGTATATTATACGTACTATCTATTGTGTTCTTACAATAAACTAGAGAAAAGAAAATGTTACTAAGAAAATTATAAGGGAGAAAAAATACATTTACTGTACTGTATGGTATCAGTAACACTAGCTTATGTTGTCTGTTTATAAGGTACGTCATCTGTTAGAAATTGTAGGCAACCACAGCTGCAGATTTCAGTCTGTGGTACATATCAAGCAATTCAACTTTTAAATATTTTTTTGTTGTTGTTCTTTTTAAAATTAAAGACAGGCTCTTACTGTGTTGCCCAGATTGGATTCAAGTTCCTGGGCTCAAGTGATCCTCCTGCCTCAGCCTCCTGAGTAGCTGGGATCATAGGCATGCACCACTGCTTCTGGTGTTGTTTTTCCCTTGTGATATCATGCCTTCTAACTCTGCTTCTTGGGAGCACTTCCAGCATCACTAGGGGCTCTTTGTATGGAACTCATAGTGTTATTTAATAACGTTTATGATATTGCACTAATCGTGATGAAAAATACGTGAAAACTGTGAGAGAGCATTTTACTGCAATATGCAGTTGGAGACATGAACTGCTCAGCAGAGGTGATTAGCATCACATGCTGTTTTACACTAGGTGTTTTAAGCAGATATTTGTAACATTTGAGGATGCTGAGGTAGCAACAGGAAGTGATTATGAAACTATTACACAAGTACACTATGTACTTCAGTTAATTTTATGCAGTTATGATTTAATACTCCGTATTTATGTTCACATTTTTCTCTACTGTGTCCCTGCATAAGTTTTGATAAATTTTAACTTCATATGATAGGTTTGTATGTTTTATGGTAGTAAATGATAAAATCTAGTATCTATGTATATTTTATGCATTCATGAAATACCTAAGTTTTTCTTAATGTTTTTGTTATTTCTAGGCTATGCAGTTGGTCTGCAAATTGTTTCAAATTGTCAAGTCTGCAAAAAATTTTCCAGTATATTTATTGAAAAAAAATATGCATATAAGTGAGACCTGGACAGTTGAGAGTCATGTTATTCAAGGGTCAGCAGTAGTCATTTTCATGATTAGTTGTAGAGTGAGTGTGCAGCAAGTTGTGAATATGAATACGATTGAAACAGATACCACTGTTGAAAGGAGCACCTTTTTTTATGTTTGTTTCTTTTGCAGATTGGGAAAATGAGGTATGTTAGCGTTCGAGATTTTAAAGGGAAAGTGCTAATTGATATTAGAGAATATTGGATGGATCCAGAAGGTGAAATGAAACCAGGAAGAAAAGGTGAGGTCTGATTACTTGAATTTTGTTATGGTGTTGGGACTAAACTAAAACGTTTCTTAATTTTTTTTTTTTTTGAGACGGAGTCTTGCACTGTTGCCTGGGCTGGAGTACAATGGCGTGATCTTGGCTCACTGCAACTTCCACGTCCAGGGTTCAGGGAATTCTCCTGCCTCAGCCTCCTGAGTAGCTGGGATTACAGGTGCCTGCCACCACATCTGGCTAATTTTTTGTATTTTTAGTAGAGACGGGGTTTCACTATGTTGGCCAGGCTGGTCTTGAACTCCTGACCTTGTCATCTGCCCGCCTCGGCCTCCCAAAGTGCTAGGATTACAGGCGTGAGCCACTGTGCCTGGACAACTAAAACTTTTCTAAGTAGTTTACCTTAACTTGAAATGTTGGCAGGACACAGGGCAAAGAAGAATCTTACTCAGTGGATTCTTTATCTTCTGTAATCATTTTGGACATGATACTTAACATTTTTTTAATGAGATGTTTTAATACAGTTTTTTAGAATAAAGCTCAGAAAATTAACACCCTTAATATCACTTCAGTTGGCTGCTAATTTACTTGAACATTTTTAAAAAGGTTTACAGCAATTCTGAAGCAGATAAGTCACTCTCTGGGAATCTGTAAAATCAGGAATGGAAAATCTTGGTTTACAATGCTTCCTTTTGATTCAACTCCTAAAAGCTATTCTTTAGGGCATTGTCAAGGTGATGGATCTGTGCTTTCCTTCCATTTGTGCTTCATCCAGTCCCAGGCCTATTAGCATTGTAGAAACCATGTTTTATATCATTCACCAAACAGCTAGAGAACATTGGTGAGCCAGCCTAAATTTGTATATTTGGATTTGCTGCTCTAAGTTGATCCTCAGCTAAAGAAAAATGCTTCCGTAGTTTTACTCTATTTGCCTGTTAGTTTGAAAGGTACCACTTGTTTGCTTCTTGCAGTTTTTTTTGTTAAACTCAGCCTCTGTATGTGTTTATACGCTTTCATATTTTCTTGAAGTCACTGCTGGATTGGTCATTCACATACCAATGTGGTCGATGCCATATTTCTTGTTTCTACAAACATTTACTGAAACAATTTGATTAGCTTTTAAGCCTTTCCTAGGTGTTGCCCCAGTTTATTCTTTTTTTTTCAATTTCATGGCCTTCCGACAGTTTTCTAGTAATACCTTTGCCAGTTCTTGTTTACTTCTCTGTTTATATGCATCAGTATTAAAATGCTAGAACGTTAAAGTACAAAATAAGGAAAAGATAAAATTTCTGTTCATACTTTTATATCTTAAATAGGAAGGACGTGTCATCATTTCACGTTTTTTTAACTGTTTATGTGTTGGGTGATATGCTAAGTTCATTATTCATGTTACTTATTTACCACAACTCTTTGGGGTGTAGATACCATTTTACTGGTGAGAACACTAAGGCTTACAAGGTAATGTTCTTTTTTAAAGGTCATACACTTAGTGATAGTGAGGCTGGAATTTTAACCCTGACAGGATGACTCTAGAATGCACAGTTACCCAGTATATACTTTCTGAGGGGTCCTGTATGAATCATGCCCTGAGAATTTTTCCAAAGTGAAATGAATGCTTCTGGAAGAACTCAGCACAATTACTCAGCTTGAATTTCTGTGGAAATGTTGGGCAAATGTTGGAACCAACCAAAAGTGTAGTAACGGAGTGTCACATGTCAAATCTGGACCTGACCATTTTAGCCTCATAATTTGCAGGTATTAGTAAAATGTATCTTTAAACCCTCATTTATTCTCATGGGTTATAATAGGTACTATGCAGGATGTAGTGTGGAAAGTAAGACTGGTTGTGAGATCTGCTCAGTAAATTGTGATGATCTGTAATTAACAAATGTAAGAGATCTGACTCTCAGTATTGTAGCATTGTGTCAAAGTGGCAGTTTTGTTTTTTTTTGAGCCTGGGCTCTGTAGCCCAGGCTGGAGTGCAGTGGCACCATCTCGGCTCACTGCAACCTCTGCCTCCCAGGTTCGAGCAGTTCTGTCTCAGCCTCCCAAGTAGCTAGGATTACAGGTGCCTGCCACCATGCCCGGCTAACTTTTGTATTTTTAGTAGAGACAGAGTTTCACCATGTTGGCCAGGCTGGGGTTGGACTCCTGACCTGACCTCAAGTGATCTGCCCATCTCTGCCTCCCAAAGTGCTGGGATTACAGGCGTGAGCCACCATGCATGGCCTGAAGTGGCAATTTTGATAAAACAGTGTTCTAGTTGAAAGTTTGAAAGAAAAATAAAAGAAAGTATGAAAATCCTCAATGCTTAGATTTTCACCTTTGAATTTTTAAACTTTGTTTTAGGTATTTCTTTAAATCCAGAACAGTGGAGCCAGCTGAAGGAACAGATTTCTGACATTGATGATGCAGTAAGAAAACTGTAAAATCCGAGCCATATAAAACCTGTACTGTTCTAGTTGTTTTAATCTGTCTTTTTACATTGGCTTTTGTTTTCTAAACGTTTGTTCTCCAAGCTATTATATGTTTGGATTGCAGAAGAATTTGTAAAATGAATACTTTTTTTTAATGTGCATTATTAAAAATGTTGAGTGAAGCTAATTGTCAACTTTATTAAGGAGGATTGCTTTGTGTCCACCACCTAGTGTAAAATAAAATCAAGTAATACAATCTTAACTGTTGTGGCCTTTTTTGATCATAAGAGTTGGTACTTGCTGTTTAAGGCCAAAGGTAACAGTTTTTATAGATCTTTTAGTTTCAACTCAGCTTTTACAATAAAAAGGATTTATATTGCATTGAGTTTATAAACTTTTGGTTTGTGCAATCCGTATTTGATCTGTTCTCTTCCAATCCACCCCAATTTTTTTCACTCTTTATTTTGTTTTACTTCATTTTCCTTTAATAACTTAATCTCTTCATGTTCAGTTTTTACTTCACTCTTTATTTTCTTTGAGTATGTTATGCTTATTTGGAAAGTCAGTGAAACTGTCAAAATGTTGTCTCAATAATGTACTTATATAAGAACTACAATCACCAAATCTACTGTATTCAGTATTAGCAGATTTAGTTTGATAAGCAACATGGCTTGTGTGAAAACTGAGCAGGTGTTTGTCGTTACCCATAGCGTTCTGTGTAGTTATTGCTTAGTCTGCAGAAAATAATGACTTAGATGAGATATCTGACTTGCTTTCACTTACTAAACATGTTCACGGGATGATGTCTGTAACATCAGATATTGTTAAACAAGACTAGGATTTAATAAAAATTGTGCAAGCTTACTGGCCTAAGATTTTATTTTATAATATTGAGTATGAATTATGTGTAGCCAGAGATGTCATTAGGCTTTACTGTTACAGTAGGTAATATGGTTAGTTTATAGGGAAAAGAGCATATAAGCACATGCTTGTGTGTTTTGGCCTTTGCCCCGGTAGAACAGACAATAGCATTCTAGACTTGATGTTACTAAGGTTTAGCAGACACTAGTAAGTGGTTTGTATTTAACCACTCTGATAAAGCAGACAGATTGAGGCACAGATTTTAGTGGCTTCGTGGCAATAAATAGGGCATGGTGTGCCTTAGGAAAAGTGTTTATAAAGGGAATTGTAACTGAAATTAAAGGAGGTGGCAGTGAAGAGGAAATAATTCTCATTTATTTAAATGATATACACATGATATTTTGAGATTTTTCTAACAGCAGTGGAACACAATTCTAGGTAGAGTAGAAAAAGGAAAGGTTTAAAGAGATAAAAGATTCTTGTTGAAAAATTATTTTTGGTAGCAAATCTCAAATGGTTACCTGCTCTTAAGGGCTGCCATATCAGAGTTTTGCACTATTTTGCTACCAAGTTTGATTTGCACATCTAAAATATTTTGTAGTTTATTTTCAAGGACCTCATTTCAAAATAATTTGCCAGGCCACATAGTTATCAGTTTTTTTTTTTTCCTGGCAGCTATTTTGTTGTATTTTTAAAACACTTTTTAGATGACTTTTTAAAAGTATATTTAGCAGTAACCTTAAGAGGTACAAATTGGTAAAAATCTCTTGTAATTTAGCCTTCATCAAATAATAAGTACCAATGTATTAAAAACATGTATTTATTTTTGCAGCCCCTTGAACCAGAGTAGGTTCAGAGAAACTCCCAAAATTTGTATTTTAGACACATCATGCTTGATTGATAACTTCCTTTTTTGGGGAGGACATGTTTGTGTCCTATTAATTGGGTAGATTTTTAAGTATTCCTTATTTTTGGCACACAGAAAGGGTAGTTAGAATACAGAACTTAGGTTTTTGGGGTAGATGCGGAGGGAATGATGGGTAAATTTTCTAGGTTTATGTGAATTTAGGGAGTGTATGCATTTTGAAACAGTCTACTAACAGATGGTGCTGAAATCTATTACCTACATGTTTTCTAGCTGTTTAGCATTATGTTAATAAAGCCTTATAAGGAGTGTTTCTCTGGCACTTAGTATATTGACTGCTAACTTCATTTAAATGTGTTACTGGATATGCAGTATACTGAAATTATTAATCTTTTTGTGTATAGCAAAAGAGAACTGGGTTAAAAGAAGTAAATTAATTTGTTCTGAAAATAAAGTATAGATTAATTTTGTTTTCTGTTTAAATTTTATCTTGATATTTTTTTCCTTGGCAGAAAGCTTGGCATTTTTAGGCATAGATACCTTACCTTACAATGCCAAAATGAGTTTAATTCCAGTACTCAGGTTTTGCCCTTTAACAGACCTCTGTGTATCAGGGCTTTCTAATGGGGTTTTCCTCTTTGTTTTTAAAATATGAGCAGCATTTGACCAACTTCCAGTGCTTTTAGCATTTTACTTAAAGAGCAACCACTAAAAAAGAAAAACTTTGTAATTTGATGTCTTTTGCTTTGCTTTATCAATGCCTAAGAACTTAAGAATACTCCTACCTCATTAGCTAGTCAAGATGCTGTGATGATCAGATCTATTCTACATAATGTGTATAGAAACAGACTTGGGGGGGAAATGAAATAAGTATATTCTGACTTGGCTATTGAGGAGAAAAAAGAAAGAATTCAGTATTGTGTTTCTACAGAGATATGTTAGCAGAATACTATAAAAGCTTGAAATTTTTAAAAAGTACTAATATTTAGGTATCTCTCCTGAAGTTCTTTGCAGTTCATTTTTTATGGAAATTAATCCAGTGAAACACTCAAGTTTTTTTTTTTTTTAAACATGTTTTTCCAGATAAACTCTAGGGTAAACATTCACATAATCACAAATATGTAATTCTGTAATTGTGGAATGCCTGTATGTTTTGTTTTCATTCATCTTCCATGGAGATGTCTGAATATAATACTCCATCTGTGAATATTTTAAATGTTGAAATAAAAGTAAGAAATGTGCCCTTTGTGTTATCCCAGTTTTACAAACCTGAAGGTAAACAGATAATTTATCTGTTGAATGGGTTTTATTAATAGAGTGCCTTTCTGTGTGAATGCTTTGGAATGTGGATTAGCTTTGGGTCTGTCCTTTTCATCTACCTGATCCAAATGGAAAAATGCAAACACTTAAGATGTACACAGGCTCTTTTTTTTCTTTCTCTCTATAAGTTCTTTGCAGTTTTATGATTCCTTCATATACTTGACTGGGTCATGAACTCCTTTGAGTATTTCAAACTTATATTTTCATTTATGAAGTCTCTATTTTGCCCTTCATTAGTGTTTTTGCTTAAGATGATATGTTGAGGCCTCATTTCAATTTCTTTTTAGCAATAGAAAGATTCATGGTATATTCACTTAATCAACTGTAAATTTTCTTTTAGTAAAACATATTGACTTCAGTCCAGCCAGAAGAAGGAAAAAAATACCACTTGGAGTTTACACAATTAATCACTGACTTGATGGTTTTGTAATATGGCTCAAAGGGAGTTATGGGGATAGGAAAGGTATTTGAAAAGTACTAAACATTTGAAAAATTATACGGAATTATTTGCTGTATAACAGTTGACCCCACAGTTATGTCCATTTTAAAAGAAACTGCCACAGCCTGGCTGTGGTGGCTCACGCTTGTAATCCCAGCACTTTGGGATGCCAGGGCAGACAGATCACTTGAGGTCAGGAGTTTGAGACCAGCCTGGCCAACATAGTGAAACCCCGTCTCTACTAAAATACAAGAATTAGCTGGTCATAGTGGTGAACACCTGCAATTTCAGCTACTAGGGAGGCTGAGGCAGGAGAATTACTTGAACCCAGGAGGTGGAGGTTGCAGTGAGCCGAGATTGTGCCACTGCGCTCCAGCCTGGGCGACAGAGTGAGACTGTCTTAAAGAGAGATCTTGCTACGTGCACAGGACTTTTTCCACCACTTGCTTCATTCACATAGCCTGTTACAGAATTCAGACCTTCCCAGACCTGATTTTATAGACCTAGTCCTGGATTAATAGGGACCCACTCTTTTTAAGTGAAGTGCTTCTCTTATTTCACTCTTTATGTTCTTTATAGAGAGTTTAAATGGTTTATCCTTCTGCTGGATAACTTACTGTAGTTGGGGGATAAGATTTATGCCGCTTCTGTTACTCTGCTCCTGAATTTCAACTCATTTCAATAGTTTGATAATAAAACCTTCGTGGGAAACAGAAAGACTGTATATAAAGCTCAGAAATTAGCTGAAGTTGTCTATGTAGTAACTCACGTATCTTGAAAAGTGATGTGAAGTTCCAGTTTTGCCCTCCTAAATAAGCCTGTGTCTTTTAAATATTTATTTATTTATTTTTTGAAGAAACGGGTCTTTGTGTTGCCCAGGCTGGAGTACAGTGGCTGTGGCTATTTACAGCTGTGATCCTAGCGCACCATGGCCTTAAACTTTTGGGCTCAGGTGATCCTCCTGCTTCAGCCTTCCTAGCACCTGTACACTACAGGTGTACACCACTGTGTCTGGCAAGCCCAAATCATAATAGCTCCTGTTCTGAAGGCTTTGTTTTTCAAGTACGTACGTGTTGCAAGAATGGTACAGAAAACTCCCATGTACTCCTCCACTCAGACCACATTCAGATTTTGTGAGTTTCACTGTGTTTTAGCAAAAGCATCTCAGGATCATGTGTCTCATTTGATTATCTCTTCAGTCTCTTTCAGTCTGATAGTTCCTTAGTTTTTCCTTGACTTCTATAATCTGATGTTTCTGAAGATTTGGTAATGTGAAGGCCATTGGTGGTGGTGCCGGGGCGAGGAGGGCAGAGGCTGGTTGAGTGAGGAGTGGAAATAGGATGTGTGGACAATTCATTTGAGCAGCTTGGTTGTGAAGGATAAATTAAAATGGAATGGGCTGGGTGCAGTGGCTCATGCCTGTAATCCCAGCACTTTAGGAGGCCGAGGCAGGTGGATTGCCTGAGGTCAGGAGTTGGAGACCAGCCTGGCCAACATGGCAAAACCCCTTCTCTACTACAAATGCAAAAATTAGCTGAGCCTGGTGGCGGGCACCTGTAATCCCAGCTACTTGGGAGGCTGAAGTAGGAGAATCACTTGAACCTGGGTGGCAGAGGTTGCAGTGAGCCGAGATCGGGCCACTGCACTCTAGCCTGGGTGACAGAGCGTGACTCCGTCTCAAAAAAAAAAAAAAAAAAAAAAAATGGGATGGTGGCTGTAGAAGGGTGTGGGATCCAGGGCAGACTGTGGTTGAAATTACGGTGTGCAGCATCTGAGGGAGGGTGCTTATGTTCATAACTTCCTTCAGTATGAATTTAAGTTGGCCTTTGGTGTCAGCAACGGTTTCAGTCACCAGTTTTTTTTTGGTGACGTAAGTGCCACCTGAACCATGAGTACTTCTAGTAATTTTAAAGAAAGATATGAGTTACTTCATTTTAACATGAATATGATCACTTGGTTCTCACGCCCCTCTTCTCCACAGTCAAACTCCCCAAATTCAGACCATGGCCTAGTCAAACCTTGAGTTTTGGCATCTGGGACTAGTCATGCCTAGCAATGAGCCATTCTCATTTATTGTCTTTAAGGCGCATGAGATCTCAATTCCTTATTGGAGTCACAGGGCCTGCTCTGGATGGGGAGCCTATAAATGAAGGAAGTTTAAGACCTCTTTAATCTCTTGGAGGAGCCTAGGGAATGGCTTCTAGGACATAGGGGCACAGATGGAAATGGCCCCTCTAACTCAAAGAATGTTTACTTCCGATTTCATTGACCTTGGACATGATTCCGCCCCCTGTGTTTTATCTTTATTTTTTTGAGAGATTCTTGCTCTGTCACCCAGGCTGGAGTGCAGTGGTGCGACCTTGGCTCACTACAACCTCCGTCTCCCAAGTTCAAGCAATTCTCCTGCCACAGCCTCCCTAGTAGCTGGGATTACAGGCACCCGCCACCATGCCCAGCTAATTTTTTGCATTTTTAGTAGAGATGGGGTCTTGCCATGTTGGCCAGGCTGGTCTCAAACTCCTGGCCTCAAGCTGTCTGCCTGCTTTGGCCTCCCAAAGTGCTGGGATTACAGGTGTGAGCCGCTGTGCCTGGCCCCCAGCGTATTTTATTTTGAAAAATTTCAGACCCACAGAAAAGTTGAATGAATAGTACAAGGAACACACATATCCTTCACCTACTATTTTGCAACATTCTGTCTCCTTTTTTGGTGAACTGTTTGGAAGAAGGAAGAAAATTGTAGAAAGTTACATACACATAGGCTGAGCTGTTTTTACTTCTGAGACCCTGTAGTGGTGAGAAGTGGTGTTGGAAAAAACACACCAAATGCGTGTGTTTTTTCCAACACTTCTCTTACTCCATTTGGGTGTCCTACAATTCAGTCTGATACCATCTACTTGGAGTTAGTGTCAGATCCCACAAGTTAAGGGCGCAGTCCAAGACTGCCCCCACTTCAGATGCCAGTTGTAAGTCTGTGGTTGTCACTGGTACTTCTGACCAGTAATTCAGACGGTTTCCACTCTCCCCATCTCATATTTGATAATTGACTGGAACCATTCACAGAACTCAGGAAAGCACTTACGATTACAGGTTTATTATAAAGGATATAACTCAGGAACAGCCAGATGGGAGAGATGCACAGGGAAGGCATGGGGAATGGACTTAGAGCTCCGTGCCTTCTCTGGGAGCACCACTCTCCCAGCACCTTAATATGTCACCAACTTAAGTCTCTGAGCCCCATCCTTTAGGATGTTTTTATAGAGAACCTGTTGCCTTTGATTGATTAAATAAATCTTTAGCCATTGGTGATTAATGCAGTCCTTACTTCCTCACCCATTCCCAGAGGTTGGGAGGTGGAGCTGAAAATTCTAAGCTTCTAATCCAAGTTTTGTCTTTATAGCAATCAGTCTCCATCCTGAAGCTATCTAGGGGCCCTGCCAAGAGTTCCTCATTTGAACAAAAGATGCTCCTACCACTTCTAACTCAAGAAATTGGGTTTCAGGAGCTCTGTGCCAGGGACAAAGACCAAACATCTATGATGCCACTTATACATACATGTTTACACACACATATACATGTGTATACATCTATACAATTGTTTTGGATGAATATTTCAAAGTAAACTGTAGACATCATATTTCATTTTAAGTACTTCAGTATGTATTTTCTAGGAATGGAAAGACTAACATTTTTTAATTGAAAATAATATTTTACAAAAAAAAATTATGAGTGACATTATTTTACACATTACCAATCTAACAAGTGGCTGGGTTCTCCTGTTTGCTTCTGCAGTTAGTCTTTTGTTTGGGTTGAGGCATGTGAAGATAATGTGGCCTCACAGAGATGTGTAGTTGGAAAAGGTAGGGATACTTTATTTTACTGTTATTTCTAGAGGGAGTTTTGCTCTTGTTGCCCAGGCTGGAGTGCAGTGACACCATCTGGGCTCACTGCAACCTCTGCCTCCCAGGTTGAAGCGATTCTCCTGCCTCAGCCTACAAAGTAGCTGGGATTACAGGTGTCTGCCACCATGTCTGGCTAGTTTTTGTATTTTTAATAGAGACAGGGTTTCACCATGTTGGCCAGGCTGGTCTCGAACTCCTGAGCTCAAGTGATCTGCCTGCCTCAGTCTCCCAAAATATTGGAACCACAGGCGTGAGCCACCATACCCTGCAGAGGAATACTTTAATAGCCTTTCCAGATGATTATGGGTATCCTTTGATAACCACAAAACTTGACAAATGGTAGTTTCTTAAAAGTTGTAATACGTAATTTTCCCTTGAAAACTTGCATTTCATTGTTGACAACACATGCTGTTAGTTGTTTTCCTTGAAGTGATGGGATCCGTTTGTTTTTGAGAAATTGTCTGCCAATATCCACAAGTCTGAGCAATGACAGTTTGTCAATCTTGTAAGTTAAATGGTGCTCCATGCAAAGTGCCACTAGTTCAGGTACACTCCAGACAGTTCTGCTGGTGCTTTTCCTCGAGACAGCCTTGGAACGTGAGTGTGCACTTCCCAAGAGTAAAGACATTTGACCTAGCCTCAATATTATCACAACTTAAACTGGCAATAATTTCATCACCTATTCCGTCAACGTGTACATTTCCCCAGTTCCCAAAAATGTTCTCCCAATGCAGTGTCTTGATCAAAATTCATGCACTTCATTTGGTTATTAGTCTCTTTTAATCTAGAATAATTCTATACTATTTTGTTTTCCATGACATAGACAGTCAGGCCACTTGTAGTATGTCCCGTATTCTAGATTTGGCTGTTTCCTCATGGCTCAGTTCAGGTTAAATGTCTTTTGCAAGAATGTTGCGTAGGAGTTGCTGTGCTTACTGCACCACACCACAAGGTACATCAGGCCAGGCTGCTTCACAGCTGCTCATGTGAATTTTGATCACTAAGTTATTTAGGGTGGTGATTGCTCGATCTGTTTATTATTATATTTAGTTTTTTGAGACAGAGTCTCACTCTGTCACCCAGGCTGGAGTGCAATAGTGTGATCTCAGCTAACTGTACCATCTGCCTCCTGGGTTCCAGCAAGTCGTGCCTCAGCCCCCTGAGTAGCTGGGATGACAGGCGTGCGCCACCACGCCCGGCTAAATTTTGGCATTTATAGTAGAGATGGGGTTTTGCCATGTTGACCAGACTGGTCTTGAACTCCTGGCCTCAAGTGATCCACCTGCCTTGGCCTCCCAAAGTGCTGGGATTACAGGCATGAGCCACCACGCCTCTGGCCATAAATAAAAATTTTTTGCTCAAGGAGCATTCAATCTAATTCCTTGAAAAATGTGTAAGTTTTGGGAACCTAGTGTGGAAGGGAATGATGGTTCTAGCGCATTGGTAGTGGAGACTGCCTTTTGGTCATCTTGGACTTCTCATGCTGTTGGATTAATAGGCAAAGAAGGAGGGGATTGTGTTGTTTGAGTTCATTGATCTTGACTGTCTCAGGGAAATTGGACTGCTTGTTGCTACACAATGGTGGCAAGGAGAGTGATGTTTGGAAACCAGGGGGTTTACTGGTGACTCTGCCCTCTTAACCAATTGTCTTGAAGGAAAAACTTCAACAACCCATAAATAGAAGACCTCCAAAGTCTCCGACACTGTAAGAATGAAGGTTTTGTATTTCTCATCTGGTAAAGAACCCTGGCCCAGCAAAGGTGCTGGGGGAAGCTAAGAGGAGCATGGAATGGGCAGAGGGCAAAGGCAGCTAAGATGACCAATAGAGACCTCACAGAAGTCAGGATTGTCACAACAGTGTTGTATGTCATTTAATTGTTTCTCCCTCCCTTTTCTCTGAAATAAGTTAAATGAGTAACACTAATGTTGGCGAAAGTTTTAGGCTTCATGTGGGAGCATGAGAAACTTGTATTGAAGTAGTAGTTGGTGGAACATTGTTCCTGCCCTGTATTGAACACTCAGTCTTTCCACCAGGTGAAGGACAAGAGATGATGCTGAAGGCAAAAGGCTCAGATGGTGCCATATATGTCTATGTTTTATGTGTTCCCCTAGATACTCTGTCCTGGGAGGCTGGGAGGTTTGGTTGGGTTTGGTTCATGGTGAAAGGAGAGTTTGGTGGAGTAGACTCACCTCAGCTTGTCTGTGTTTCTTATCACCACTCAGGGTGAATTCCTCTATGTGAGTTTCTTATGGGTTCCAGTAACTACTTGGTTCCTACAACTTTGAACTGTGGGATGTTTAGTTCCTCTGTTACAGGCGTCTGCCACCACGTCCAGCTAATTTTTGTATTTTTAGTAGAGACAGGATTTCACCTTGTTGGCCAGGCTGGTCTTGGGGTTACCCTTTTGTTTTCCTAAGCCTTCAATCACACTTTTGTAAATAATATGTTTTAATAAATCTTACTCCTTGCATTGGTGTAATTTGAGTGTGTCTTTTCAGATTGGGAGCTTGACTAATAATGGGCAAGAAAGATTAGCAGAGACAACTATTATGGATCAGGATTAAAATCCTCTGTTACCTAGTTCTCTAGAGTTCTCTAAAGTCAAAGGCAAATGAATGTCTTCAAATTTTGTGCGAAAGAACTTCACTTGGTTATTTTTAATGTGTTTGGTCTTTCTTGCCCTATGAGGCCTCTAAAAACATGGCAATGACCAGAAACAACTATTAAAATCATCAACTAGCAAACAAATCCAAGAAAGAAGGGATCTTCAGGGTTTGACCCCCCCTGCCCCGATTTAATAGGCAAACTTGTATCTATTCCAAGACTACATAATCTCTTTGTGTTGTCTCAGTACAAAAGATAATCAAGAGTATCAGTAGGAACATGAGATTACTGGCAATAACTAGGGCTACTGCCTGTTCCACATAGGATGATTCTTAGTGGCTGCCGTTCCGCTGCATTCTTCTCTGATAGAGTGGGTATTCATTCCCAGCACATTCAACCCCAAGCAAAACAAGGTCAGAGCTGGATGGGGAGATTTACAAGTGTTTGAGGACTCGGGTTGACAAACTTGAAGAATGGCCAGAGCAAACCCTCGAGGCAGGTACACAAGTTGGAAATCAGACTTCTAGTCACAAGTGGCAGGCCTGGAAACCTTGACAACTCATCTCAAGGAATGCTGTCGACCTTGGCCGTAGACAGGTCTGCATTCTTTTTTTTTTTTTTGGAGACAGAGTCTTGCTCTGTCACCAGGGTGGAATGCAGTAGCATGATCTTGGCTCACTGCAACCTCCACCTCCTGGGTACAAGTGATTCTCCTGCCTCAGCCTCCTGAGTAGCTGGGACCACAGGCACACATCACCATGCCCAACTAATTTTTGTATTTTTAGTAGAGACAGGGTTTCACCATGTTGGCCAGGATGGTCTCGATCTCTTGACCTCATGATCCGCTCACCTCGGCCTCCCAAAGTGCTGAGATTACAGGCGTGAGCCACCGTACCCGGCCGACGTGGAGTCTATTTTAAGGCTAAGAGAAAAGGCTTCTGCAGTTTGCCTTAAGGTTCAATCTTGAAATCCAAGAGAAAGGGAAATAAAAAGTTTTCAAATGCATTTTGAGGTTAAGCTGCCCAGTTGCATTCATATTTTGTTTTTTTGAGACAGAGTCTCTCTCCTTCATCCATGCTGGACTGCAGTGGTGCGATCCTGGCTCACTGCAACCTCTGCCTCCCAGATTCAAGCGATTCTCTTGTCTCAGTCTCCTGAGTAGCTGGAATTACAGGCATGCGCCACCACATCCAGCTAATTTTTGTATTTTTAGTAGAGACGGGGTTTCACTATGTAGGCCAGGCTGGTCTTGAACTCCTGACTTCAGGTGATCTGCCCGCCTTGACCTCTAAAAGTGCTGGGGTTACAGGTGTGGGCCACTGTGCCTGGCCACATTAATATTTTGTTTTTATGGTCCACCTTAATTGTTTAAACAGTTCTTTATTAGTATGACAGAATTTTAGAGATTTAAAGCAACCATAAAGGTGATTCAGCCTAACTCTTTAAAAGAAATGGAGAAAACTATGGCCCAAGGAGTCCTAATGACTTATCTAAGGTTCCATAGCTGGTCACTTGTCCCTTGGGACCAGATCCCCTGGAGGCTATCTGGCCAGCAAAGCAAGGGCCTCAGCCAGGTGCTGGGATCTGCCTTGCTTGCCCTGGAGGAGCTCTGCTCCCTCTTGCTGCCTGCTCTTTCCTTGGGCCCTGCTGGCATTTCACTGGCCTCTGCAATACTCCTGCTGCCAGGATACCCCAGTCTGTCAGTGGCCTGGACCCCAGCCCACTTTGTGCCCAGCAGCTCAGGGACAGTCCCCTCGCTCTGCATGGTGTGACCTGACTACCTGGTATGTCATTGTCTCTGGCCAGCCTTAGGGCTCAGTTGGAATCTTCAGACTGAGAGCCAGAGCAGTGTGGTCAAGGGTTTCTGGGAGTTGCTCTTTCTAGCTCCTATCTCAGAGCAGCAAGCATCAGGAGGTGCTGATAAAATTGGCTCAACAATCAAATCTCTTGATCCCTAAATCCTGGACATGTGTGTGTGTGTTTAACTAATCAACTTTATTTTTTAGAGCTTTCAGCAAAATTGAACAGAAAGTACAGAGAGTTCCCATATACCCTGTCCCCACATACGTCTGCCCCACTATCAACACCCCACACTGAGCTGGGTGCTTTGGCTCACGCCTGTGTAATCCCAGCACTTTGGGAAGCCAAGGTGGGTGGATCACCTGAGCCCAGAAATTTGAGACCAGCCTAGGCAACATGTCAAAACTCCCATCTCTATAAAAAAATTTTTTTTTCTTAAAGAATACCCTATACCACAGTGGTACATTATGCTTGCTCTTTTCCCTAAATCCTAGGTTCTTTATCTTAAGGCAAAAATGAACACACACACACACACACCCACACACACACCACACACACGTTATGAGCACAAAGGCAGGCATGTAGTCAGTTTCAGATTAGTTCATTCTATCTGGGCATCCTGGCCTCTGTTAGTCTACCCCAAGGCTAGTGCTGGCGACTACTCAGCATCTAGCTCACACACGGAGATAGCCCTGCCCTGTGTCTCCCTCTTCTCTGTCTCTCAGAACCAATGCCAAATTCCTGGGACTGGGATTCTGATTGGCTGCAGTTGGGTCAGGGGTCCATCCCTAGCACAACATACTGAGGTTCAGGGCATGGGATTATGTACAATCACGGGCTGCCCAGAGGCCCCACTGGGTGGACAGAGAGGAGAGGAAGAGAGAAGAGGGCAGTTTGCGGTGTCACTATGAGCTGACCAGATAAACCAAAAGATGTCTCCCATAACACGATACTGTATGATCCACGCTCTCCTATAAGTTCTCCGGTGGCCTCATTTCTAAATCCTTTTACACATTGGCCCTAGAGTTTGTCCATGGCCAGCGGTTCATCCTTGAGCCTTGGCTCTTCCCTTTATTCACAGTTTCTTGGAAAAAGCATCATCCCTTGAGCTTTATCACCAGCTGTGACCTCTCCCCTACCTCTCACTCACATGCAGACTCATTAGAAGTGACCATGTTCAGGCCGGGCACGGTGGCTCACGTCTGTAATCCCAGCACTTTTGGGAGGCCTAGGCGGGTGGATTGTCTGAGGTCAGGAGTTCGAGACTAGCCTGACCAACATAGTGAAACCCGTCTCTACTAAAAATACAAAAAAATTGGCGGGTGTGGTGGTGGGCACCTGTAATCCGAGGTACTCGGGAGGCTGAGGCAGGAGAATCACTTGAACCTGGTGGGTGGAGGTTGGAGTGAGCCGAGATCACACCATTGCACTCCAGCCTGGGCAACAAGAGTGAGACTCCATCTCAAAAAAAAAAAAAAAGGAGGAAGTGACCATGTCCAAAGACAAGTGTCTTTCCTCTGAGACTCAGTCCCCATCGCTTTCCTCTTGCTAAGCTGTCACTAAGTTTTTTTGCTGCTCCTGTCTTCTGAGCGCTCTTACCTAAGGGAACACTGGTTGTGGCATTTTCACAAATTGCCATCAAGGAGAGAAGTTGGGCAGTTACATCGACAATAATGCAGTGACTCTTGTTTTATATTTTCAAACCAAAACAATCCATTAATTTTCTATCAAGGAATTCTTTTATAATGGACATTTCCATAAAAGTTGTGAAAACTGCATTCAAAACAGCATGTTTAAACATTATGATGTCACTCTGTTGAATTTATGCATACCTTCAAATGTTAGTCTTCTAACTCTCCCAGAAAAGCAACAATTCTCTCTGAAATTGCCCATTATGTGAAATGCAGGTCATTACCGCTAAGTCACATCTGCACTGTCACCTCTGTGGTGGATTTGGGGGTTTGGTGCAGCACATTGGTATGTGCTCATGAAAGGTTATGTGTGTGTGCACAGAGGAAGGCATTTTTATGGAAGGCATTTTATGTAATTCCAAACAATTTAATAAAAATGTAATTCAACTGGGGAAACTACAGTCCATCGGCCCTTTCAGAGTACAGATAATGTTCCAGATTAAAGGGCTGGAGCTTTGTTCATTATAGTCACGTAACGTAAGTGTGTGAATTACCATTTTCCTTGCCGCTGGTTTATTTCAAAAGTGTGCCATTTTCCCATTATAATAACAGGCTGCGTTTTCTTAAAATCATTTGGTTATGATTGGTCCCGTCTATTCAGTTTGCAAATAAAAAGCTTTTGTGGTGATAAACTAGCTGTTCTAAAATGGCCTTAATCTTGGTTCTGCTTTTGAACTGCGACAGGTCAGACTCTGCGAAAGGCTGAGAGAAGCCGGTCCTGCTCACGAGAGAAAAAGGAGGTAAATGTGACCCTGGCAAGGGCTGATGGGAGGCAACTCTGTCTGAAAGGACCTGAGGGAGCAGGGTGGTGAATAAGTGCCCTGAATCTCCTACTCTTTTCTCTCGGGGTCCCAAGCTTGAATTCTGGAGCAGATGATAGTGAGCAATTACACTTACCAACCCAGTGTCACTTGGAATAATCATCACCTGTAATAATCATCTCTAACTGAGTGTACCAGTTAGTTTTGTCTGTGTAACAAATCATCCCAGATTTTAAAACAACCACTGTATATTTAGTTCTGGATTCGGTTGGTTAGCAATTTGGGCAGCTCTGCTATTGGACCAGGCTCTGCAGACCTCAGGCTCTGCGTGGGGCTCACTCGCGCTTTTGCAATGAATGGCTCTGTCGACTGGGGGGTAGTTGAGTGTCAGTTACGGAGCCTCAGTTCTCCTCCATATACTTCTCATCTTCCAGCAAGCTAGCCAGGTTTCTTCACATGGTGCTTCAAGGGTTCAAGAGAATAGGAGTGGCAACTGCAGGACTTCTTGAGTCCTAAGTTTTCAAGTCACACAATATTACTTCTGCCACTTTCTATTCTTGAAAGTGAGTCACAAGGTCCCAGATTCAAGGGGTGGGGAAATAGGCCTCACCTCTTGATGGGAAGAGCTACAAAATATTGTGGCCGTTCTTGAAACCTACCAGCCCTCCTTCCGCTGCTGAACCCACCTGCTCTGTGCCAGGCACCAGGGGGACTGGGACTAGAGGTTGAGTGAAACACAGTCCTTGATCTCAGGGTATGCACTGTCTAGTTGGAAGAGAGCTACAGCATGATCATTACAATACGGTGTGTGAAATGGCATCATAGAAGAACAGAGAAAGTGAGATTTTAATACAGAAACCAATCTCTTAACTCTTCCAGCAGTATCAAAAAGCCTCTGCAGAAAATGTGGTGTTCAGGCTGCTTCTTGAAGAATGACTAGCAGTTTTCCAGGCCAAGGAATAAGTGCAGTTAAAGTCAGAGACATAGCAAGGAAGGTTGCAAGATCATGGCGCCTAAAGCGAGTGGGAAGTGGTAACAAGGAGCCGTAGATTACTACAGGGCCCTGGGATTGAGTCCCAGGCTTATGAGAATATAAAATTGAGTCTTATTTAGTGGAGATGGGGCAGGAGTGCAGGGGAGAGAAATTGTGTGCCTCATCAGAAACGCTGACCAATCTAGAAATTCATCCACACGTATCTACCGACACTTTTGATTGTAAAGTATCATCATTCCTATGATCAAGGGGCATTTGTCCGGCTCAACTGGGTCCCGGGGCTCAGAAATGGCAAGAAGACCTGGACTTTCTCTTTCCATTTCTGGGCTGTCCCAGCCAGATCTGAGCGGGTAAGCTGGGGCTGGACTGCACCCTGCGTCCTGTGAGTTACATGATTTTCACCTTCTGTTGTCTCCTTCATCAGCTATAACCAGAAGAGCCAGTTTGCGGTTTTTTTTCTTTCTTTCTTTCTTTCTTTCTTTCTTTCTTTCTTTCTTTCTTTCTTTCTTTCTTTTTCTTTCTTTCTTTCTTTTTTTTTTTTGAAAGGGAGCTTTGCTTTTGTTCCCCAGGTTGAAGTGCAATGGCACGATCTCAGCTTACTGCAACCTCCGCCTCCCAGGCTCAAGTGATTCTCCTGCCTCAGCCTCCCGAGTAGATGGGATTACAAGCGCCTGCTACCATGTCTGGCTAATTTATTTTATTTTTTATTTATTTATTTATTTAATCTATTTATTTATTTTTTTAAAGATGGGGTTTCAACATGATGGCCAGGGTGGTCTTGAACTCCTGACCTCAGGTGATCCACCCACCTCGGCCTCCCAAAGTGCTAGGATTACAGGTGTGAGCCACCGCACCTGGCCAATTTTTTGTATTTTTAGTAGAGACGTGATTTCACTGTGTTGACCGTGGCTGGTCTCGACCTCAGGTCATCCACCTGCCTTGGCCTCCCAATGTGTGGGGATTACAGGCCTGAGCCACCATGCCCAGCCACATTTTCTTTTTCTTTCAATCAGCCCACCTGGGATGAGGGCTTGACGAAGCCTTAGGAAATTTGATGCTGCTGAAAAGATCTGAGGGTCGCCCAAGTGGGCAGTCTAGGGGTGAAGCCAGGGTGGATTTTCACACTCCTTCTGGTAAGGAATCTCTCTGGAGGCAGAAGCAAGTACCTATCTTCCCACAACATCCTTCTGAGACCCTAAGGTAGAGGAGCAGGGATATAAGTGAGCACAGACCTGCAGACCTCCCTCAGTTAATCGACCCCGGGCAAAGACCAGCCTGCAAGCCGGGAAAGAAGCCTTAAACCTGCCCCTGGCCTTTGGTCAGAGAATAGCAGCATCCCATTTATCCACAGGAAGAAATTAGTTTGTAAACCACAGAGAGAGCCTGGGGGAACTAGTTGAGATACTCGTCCTTTCTCTCTTTGTCTCTAGCAACGGGACTTCCCTAATTACTGCTTTCCTAGCTACTCCCATTGTGTTCATTGCCCGAGAGCAGTTCAGATCATTTCTCTTCTGAGAAGCGCTTGTAGTGAGAAACAGAGAGTGAGGCTGTTTATCACAATGTAGACACCTTCCAGGCTTAACCTGGAAAGATATTTCACATGGTTTCAGGCCCTCTGTAAAAAGGAGAGTGCTAACTCTCTTAACGGAGCTTTTGTTCTGTTAGAAAAACAAAAGAAAAAACCAACCACAAACATTATTAAAAAAAAAAAAAAAAAGACCAAGTGGGGTGGCTCCCATCTGTAATCCCAGCACTTTGGGAGGCCAAGGTGGGCATATTACTTGAGCCCAGGAGTTCAAGACCAGCCTAGGCAACATGGTAAAACCCCACTTCTACTAAGAAACAATTATTAACAGCAACAACGAACAGCAAGCTGCCAGGACTCTCCTCTGATAGATTATAGCATGCCTTTCCCACCCACCTCTTCTTTCTGCATCCCACGCCCTCTCTCCTGTCTTCCTCTCTCCTGACTTCCTGGCCCTGCGTGCCTTATGCAGGATGTTAGGTGTAGACCAAACTATGTCACCATAAAAGGTGAGGAGAAGACCAGCTGTCTCTTTCCCAGAGCTGGTCGGAACAAACGTTGTATTTATCAAGGTGGTAAGGTCGTGTGGCCAGTGCACTCTCTGGAAGGTGAACACGTGGTTTCCACCTTGGGTTGGGACTGGGTACTTCTCTGAGGGATCTTAAGCCACCATGACAAAGGGAGGGTGTGGCTGTTGTCAATGAACTTGCCAGGCCAAATTCAGCCCAAAGATGTGTTTTATCTGGCTCGTACCCTATAATAATTTTTAAAAAGTAGGTGTCCACATTTAAAAGTTGTGGATTTTTAAAATGTTTAAATCCACATTTAAAATGGTTAAATCCACATGGAAACATTGCCAGTCACTGCACCTGGCAACATGTGGATATTTGAAAGCTCCCAGGTGCCTGGGTGTTGTGGCTCACACCTGTAATCCCAGCACTTTGGAAGATGAGGCAGGAAGATTGCTGGAGCTCAGGACTTCGAGACTAGCCTGGGCAACATAAGCAAGACCCTTTCTCTAAAAAAAGAAAATTTTTTAAATTAAACATTTATGAGGCTGGGTGCAGTGGCTCACACCTGTAATCCCAGCACTTTGGGAGGCTGCGGTAGCTGGATTACCTGAGGTCAGGAGTTCGAGACCAGCCTGGCCAACATGGTGAAACCCCATCTGTACTAAAAATACAAAAATTAGCCAGGTGTGGAGGTGCATGCCTGTAATCACAGCTACTCGGGAGGCTGAAGCAGGAGAATCATTTGAACTCAGAAAGTAGAGGTTGCAGTGAGCCGAGATTATGCCACTGCATTTCAGCCTGGGCAACAGAGTGAGACTTATTTAAAAAAAAAAAAATTAAACAGGTGTGGTGTCTTGCGCCCGTAATCTAAGCTGCCCTGGAGGCCGAAGCGGGAGTATCACTTGAGCCCAGGAGTTCAAGGTTGCAGTAAGCTGTGATCACACCACGGCATTCCAACCTGGACAAAAAGCAAAAACCCGTCTTAAAAAATTTTTTTTGAATAAATAAATAAGTAAAATAAAAGCTCCCCTGTGACTCTAATGTGCAGCAGTTTGAGAACCACTGATATAAAGCACTCAGCACAGGGCCTGGTGCAGTTCATTCATTCATACATTTATTCATTTGTTCATACAGACATAACTAACCTAATGTCCAGGCCTCTTTCCAAACCAGTTAGGTCAAACCCTCTGGGTGTGCAGCCTAGGCATCAGAATTTTTTAATCCTCCAAGTGGTTCTGATGTGCAGCCATGGATGAGAACCCGTGCTTTCCATGGATTAAGTAGACTCTGGTATACAAAAATTAGCCAGGCATGATAGTGCATGCCTGTAGTCCCAGCAGCTCAGGAGGCTGAGGCAGGAGAATCGCTTGAACCCGGGAGGCGGAGGCTGCAGTGAGCCGAGATTGCACCACTGCACCCCAGCCTGGGCGACAGAGCAAGACTCCATCTAAGAAAGAAAACAGAATAAATGGCTCTGGCTCTCAACCCAGGTGCTTCTCTGTACCCTGTGCCTGGCCTGCCTGGCCCCAAAGGCACCTCAGTTCTCCACTGCTGTCATGGATACCAAGAAACAAAACCAAAGAGAAGATAAACATTATAGATGAGCCCTAAATAAATCCCTAGAGAGTGCCAGTGGAGAGAAAGAAGACTTCCTGGAAGAGGTGGCCTGAACTGAGGCATTGGCAAGGTTACAGTCCCCTCCCCTCCCCTCTTTTCTTTTCTTTTCTTTTCTTTCGACACAGTCTTACACAATCTTACTCTGTCACCCAGGCTGGAGTGCAGTGACATGATCTCAACCCACTGCAACCTCCGCCTCCCAAGATCATGCGATCCTCCTGCCTCAGCCTCCCCAGTAGGTGGGATTACAGGTGCATGCCACCACACCCAACTAATGTTTGTATTTCTAGTAGAGATGGGGTTTCATCATGTTAGCCAGGCTGATCTCAAACTTCTGGCCTCAAGGCATCCGCCTGCCTCGGCCTCCCAAAGTCCTGGGATTACAGGTGTGAGCCACTGTGCCCAGCCAGGTTACAGTCATTTCTGAAAAATGTAGCTTTGATGGTTGGCTTGAAGTCAGTAAATAATTTCAGTTCAGCTGGTAAAAATATTCTCAGCCTCGTTTCTAACAAGTATTCATGGTTCCTGCCTGTGGAGATTATATAGTGTTTATGGCCCTTGGACATGAATTATTAATGATTTTGAAATTGTGGTCATTGTCGTTTACTCAAAAATCATTAGGAAGTAAATTTATCATGCAGTGTTAGAAAAAAGGAGATCACAGAGCGGGAAGAAATATTTATTCATCATCCAGTTCATCCCCACAGCATCCACACTGGTGCCCAGGGCACTGTGGGGCTCGTGAGCATGGCCCTGGAGACATGTCCTCTTACTGCTCAGAGCCACTGAGGCCACTGGTGGCTCTGTGAATTAATCCCTCGGGTTTGCTGTGAGGACTGCAGGTCAGGTCCTGGGGTCAAGCAGCTCTGCCTCAAATCCCAGCTGTGTGACCTTGGACAAGTCTCTTGAGCCCTCTCACCTTGTTTGATAATGTCCATTTTGGAGAGAGTTAATACAGTCATGTGTTAATGTACCTAGCACAGTGCTGGGCACACAGTAACCGTTCCATAGATGTTAGTTGTTACATAACTTGAAGCGTCTAGGATTTAACAGAGTTTCACAAGGAGAAGGCAGCATAATTAATTATGCTTCCTGCAGAAGGGGCCTCCCTCACTCTAGCCAGACTTGAGGCTGATTCCAGCCTTCCTGCTTCCTAGCTGTGTGTCCCCAGGCACCCGGGCCCCAGGCAGGCTAGCCCCAGGGCCCTCCTTCTTAACCACTCTGAGAGCCTCCCATGATAATAAACCGCCATCTTTTGCAGTTGATTAGAGATTCCAAGAAATGCTCTTGACAGCACACTCATCTGCTGAACTGACTTTGCAAAGGATTGCAAAAGTCATTGAACTCACCCAACTAGAGAATGTTAAGCCTTCCCTTTGCATGCATGCACACATGTGCGCGCGCACACACGCCCCTTCCTGCTATTAGCAGAGACTTCTGGTGCAAGGCCAGAGACTCCCTTCATTTTTCCCAAGCGAAAGAGGAGACAGGGGCCTGAGGGGAACACCGCAACGGAGGGAGTCCAGGATCCAGGGTGCCTCCAGGGACAAGGTTATCTGGACAGCCCTCTCTATCACTTCAGTGTGCGACCACAAACATGCCTCTGCTCCGGGTCTTCTGAGTCTCTTTACCTTGTTGGGGTGTTTGTTTGTTTGCTTTGAGACAGAGTCTCGCTCTGTCACCCAGGTTGGAGTGCAGCGGCGCTGTACCACCTCACTACAAAGTCTGCCTCCCAAGTTCAAGTGATCCTTCCACCTCAGCCTGTTGAGTAGCGGAGACCACAGGTGTGCACCACCAGGCCCGGCTAATTTTTGTATTTTTTGTAGAAACAGTATTTTCTTGTACCCTCTTGGGAGGGCAACTGAGGGCGCTGCTGTCAGGAATATTGTATCCCCTGAATACTCTTGAGTATTGATTAGCTAGGCCAGACTCACTGGCCTGTGGCCTCGGCTTATAAAGGAGGAAGCGCTAATAGAAGAATCAACACAGCAAGAAGGACCAGGCTAAACTTTGGGAGGCTGAGTGGAGAGGACTGCTTGAGCTCAGCAGTTCAAGACCAACCTGGGCAACATGGCATGGTATATATACATATATATATATATATATATATATATACACACACACATATATATAGTGTGTGTGTGTACAGCAAAATATGAATATTTATACTAAGTGGGTAAAGAAAGGCTATAAATTTCATGTCATTTCAGATCAGGTTTTGCTCCTAAATGATTACATAGATGTGTTACTGAATCCTGATTAATGAATATCTAGTTTATGAATAGTCTTTTGCTACCGTAAGAATACCTTAAAGAACATTCTGGAGCAGACATCCCTGTGCACATAGGCAGGAATAGCCTAAGGTTAAATGCTTAAAAGTGGAACTCATGAATCAAAGGGTATATGCTGTATTTAAATTGATGTTTCCTTCCAGTTCATCTTGTTTTTTTTTTTTTTTTGTGATGGAGTTTTTCTCTTGTGGCCCAGGCTGGAGTGCAATGGTGGCATCATCTCCGTTCACCACAACCTTTGCCTCCCAGGTTCAAGCGATTCTCCTGCCTCAGCCTCCCAAGTAGCTGGGATTACAGGCATGCACCACCACGCCCGCCTAATTTTGTATTTTTAGTAGAGACAGGGCTTCTCCATGTTGGTCAGGCTGGTCTCAAAATCCCAACCTCAGGTGATCCGCCTGCCTCGGCCTCCCAAAGTGCTGGGATTACAGGTGTGAGCCACTGCGCGCAGCCCCAATTTATCATTTAACAGTGCATGAAAGGGATAAAGCTTTGTTTTGTTTTGTTTTGTTTTTTCCCCAGGGTACCTTGTAGAAGGCTGGCCAGATTCAAGTGTGACTGTCCTTGACTGAGGTGCCCACAGTGGAACTACTCAGTGGCCATCCCTATAGTTCCCTAGTTCACTTGTCTTGTGGGGGCGAGAGGAGGGACATTTACCTGAGAAGGACTTGGGGGCATATCTAGCACCTTGATTTCTTTCTTTTTTGTTTTCATAGATTTTTGGGGAGCAGGTGATATTTGGTTAAATGAGTAAGTTCTTTGATGGTGATTTGTGAGATTTTGGTGCACCTATCACCCAAGCAGTATACATTGAACTCAATTTGTTCTTCTTTTTTTTTTTTTTTCCATTTCTTTGTTTTTTAAAGATGGGGTTTCACCACAATGGCCAGGCTGGTCTTGAACTCCTGACCTCAGGTGATCCACCCACCTCGGCCTCCCAAAGTGCTAGGATTACAAGTATGAGCCACCGCGCCCGGCCTGAACTCAATTTGTAATCTTTCATCCCTCAGCCCCTTCCCACTCTTTCCCCAAGTCCCCAAGGTTTATTGTGTCATTCTTATGCCTCTGTGTCCTCATAGCTTAGCTCCCACTTGTAGGTGAAAACATACAATGTTTGGTTTTCCTTTCCTGAGCTACTTCATTTAGAATAATAGTCTCCAGTTCTATCCAGGTTGCTGCAAATGCCATTAATTCATTCCTTTTTATGACTGAGTAGTATTCCATCGTACATACATGTATGTATTCCATCATACATACATATATATATATATGTATATGTATCTCACAGATTCTTTATCCACTTGTTGATTGGTGGGCATTTTGGTTGGTTCCACGTTTTTGCAGTTGCGAATGGCAGCACCTCGTTCTGCATGCCATCTCTCACAGCCCTGAGCTCATAGGCTTTGTCTTGGCTGTTTGCAGGCACCAGTGAGACCAGTGACTTTTCTGTAAGTTTCAGACTCTACTAGCGAGCAAACTGCAGACACTTCCTTCCCTTTTCTCAGTCAGTCTCTGTGTTCTTGCAACTTCAGCCTTCTGGGGATTCAGGAGTTGCTCCTTCCATATTTACGGATCTCAATTGCTTTGTTTAAAAAAAAAAGTGTTTTTAAAGGAAGAAAGCAAAGAAGAAAAGGCAAGCAGGTGGTGCTGCATTACAAAGAGCCTGATATGACAGCTGACATTCCAACTCAGCACTTTTACCGGAATGAAACCTTTTAGTTCATATTTCTGGGCAGAGAAGAACAAAATCTATTTTAGTTCCAACTGCCAAATGCATTCCCAGTTGCAAAATTATTGTTGTCAGCCTTTCCACTTCTTGAGGTCTTGGTCTCTCTGCAGCTTTGAGAACTTGAAGAGTAGGGCCCCGGTAACACTGACAACTTCTGATTTATGCAGGGAAAATAAGACACAAGGCAGGATTAGAAGCAGTGCAGCCAGAGGAATTGAGCCCGAGAACCCTGGAACCAGACAGCCTGGATTCCTAGGCTAGCTCTCCCACTCAGGCAAGTGACTTACCTTTTTGTAATTCGACTTCCTCCTCTATAAGATGGGGATGATATAGAACCTGCATTGCACAGAACTATGGCGAGGATTCAGTGAGTTCATACATGTCTAGTGCTTAGAACGGAAGCTGGCACGTACTCGGAGCTCAATAAATGTCAAGAATTATAATTTAGGACTGGTGGGGCAAAATAGCCTATTTACAGAGCTAATCCCTTCAAAGTCACAGGTGGAGAAGTCTTCCCGAGAAAGAGCAGGACATGTATTGGTCCCCTTTGGTATGATGGAAGAATGGCGCATAATCCCTCCCTGTCAGAATTCCTTTGTATTTGAGTCCCCAGCTGGCCCCGGGACCTCTGCAGTCAGATTGGGCGCTGCAGGAGGTGTGTACACAAACATCCAAGTTTAACAGCAACAGGACCAAGACTCCAGCCCCGAAAAGCAAAGAGAATCAATTTCTGTTAAAATGCCAGGAAGGAGATTGACATGTCTAAAACCTTCCTGGTATCAGCTTAGCTTCCAGCACAAGATTAAACTCTTGGAAAAACCCATCAGAGAGCTGCAATTTGTGACCAGAAAGAGATAATGTTGACAGCTTCCCTATCCTGAGTCTGCCTTGGATAAACAATGTGCCCTTCAACAGAGCACCATCAAAGTTTTCTCTATCCTCAGATCTTAGGCATGAAATTGCCTTTAAAATATCTCCCTTTACCTCCTCCCTCCACCCCCAGAAATCACTTTCTGGAATATGGAATATGATTAGAAAAGAATGGTGCTGAGAGGAGGTTCCTGCAAGTTACTCAGGAAAGGTATGTCTGCAGGATAAAAACACCCCGTGAAAACTGTCACTTACTCTGGGGACATTTCTGGAGGAGCAAGACACAGGTCATGAAAGTGCCAGGCCATGTGGGCTCCAGTCCTGGCTGGTGCCACTGACCGTGGACACACTTGCTTTCCCCTCTCTGAGCTCCTGTCTCCTCTGTGGTCCCCCAAGTTTGACAAAAGCCAATGCTTCTGTGACTTCAGCTTTATTAGTGTCCACAGGCCATGTCTGTCAGCTTTCATTTAAGTGATAGAAGCCTTCCTTGAACCAGCTTCTGCAAAAAAAGAGAATTTGTTGCTTGCTGAAAAGTTCAGGGGTGGACATCAGGCATGGATGGATCTAGGTGCTCTGACTCAGTCCCTTTTGACCCTGCCTTCTCTCTTGGTGGGTCTGTTCTCCACCAGCTGGCAAGATGACCACTGGCAGCCCCAAGCTTACAGTATAGAGGCCAGATGGCATGTTGGGAGAAGCTCAGGTGCTAGATTTAGAAGGTTTGGGGATGAATCTGGCTCTTCACTCACCCAAGCAGCCCAGCCACCTCTGAGTTTCAGTTTCTTTCTATATAGAATGGGGATAGTAGGCCAGGCATGCCGGCTCACGCCTATAATCCCAGCACTTTGGGAGGCCGTGGTGGGTGGATCACGAGGTCAGGAGTTCGAGACCAGCCTAACCAAACCTCATCTCTAAAAAAAAAAAGAAGAAGAAGAAAAAAGAAAAGAAAAGAATGGGGATAGTGGCAGCACCTGTCTCACTAAGTGCTCAGGGGTACGGGTACCTAGAACACTGCCCTACAGGTCCTGAACCCTGAATAGTGATCAGTGCTTCCCCCTCCTCTTCCCCTTCTCCTTCCTGTCCTTATCGGAATTCTCTCATCAACTTCAGCAAAGAGTGAGCACTCTCCAAGGCTAACTGTTCAGCCAAGGCCCTAGATCAAGACTCACTGGCCCATCTAGGGTTGTGCATGCATCCTGAAGACAAAGGTTAGGTGGGGTCAACCTTATATTAAGCACATGGTCAGGAAGGGAAAATGAAAATCAGGATGCTGGTGCCAGGAAAAGGGGGGAAGGCAAAAAAAAGCACCTTCACGGTCACTGTATAGTGGGAATAATAACTGACAGCACAATTGTTAAAAATTATGTTCGGCTGGGCAGGGTGGCTCACACCTGTAATCCCAGCACTTTGGGAGGCCAAGACAGGCAGATCATCTGAGGTCAGGAGTTCGACACGAGCCTGATCAGCGTGGAGAAACCTCGTCTCTACTAAAAATACAAAAATTAGCCGGGTATGGTGGTGCATGCCTGTAATCCCAGCTACTCAGGAAGCTGAGGCAGGAGAATCACTTGAATCTGGGAGGAGGAGGTTGTGGTGAGCCGAGATTGTGCCATTGCGCCCCAGCCTGGGTAACAAGAGTGAAACTCCGTTTCAAAAAAAAAAAAAAATTTTGTTCATGGCCAGGTGCGTAATCCCAGCACTTGGGGATGCCAGGGTGGGTGGATCACTTGAGGTCAGGAGTTTGAGACCAGCCTGGCCAACATGGCAAAACCCTGTCTCTACTAAAAATACAAAAACTAGCCAGGCGTGGTGGTGGGCATCTGTAATCCCAGCTACTCAGGAGGCTGAGGCAAAAGAATCGCATGAACCCATGAGGCAGAGGTTGCAGTGAGCCGAAATTGCGCCATCACACTCCAGCTTGGGTGACAAGAGTGAAACCACATCTCAAAAAACAAAAATTATGTTCACATCTGTTGTCTTATGGACTCTTGACAATACCTTGATAAGGGAAGCAATATTACCCTCATCTTGCATGAGAGCAAGTCTAGGCTCAGAGCAGTGAGACGGCCTTGCCTGGGTAACACAGCAAGTAGAGGGCTCAGCCGATAGCCTATGTTCTGTGCACCCTGGCAAAGTGGCAAGGGCACGCCATTCTCCCTCCTCCCCTCAGGGCCCTGCTGCTGGTTCACAGCCAGACAGGAGGACCCTGTACTCCTGTGACCACAGGGCTGGGCAGAGGCAACGACTGCCAGGTAAATGTGAGCCTCAGTTTCCTCATCTGGTCAGGAGAGCTGGTCTGATATTCACCTGCCCCTACTCAGTGCAATTGACCACAGCCAGATTCTGGTTAGAAGCCGCTAGACGCAAATCAAAACTACAATGAGATATCATCTTATCCCAGTAAAAATGGCCTTTATTCAAAAGAGAGGCAAAAACAAATACTGGCGAGGACGCAGAGAAAAGGGAATCCTTGTACACGTTTTTTGGGAATGTAAATTAGTATAATCATTATGGAGAACAATTTGGAAGTTGCTTGAAAACTAAAAATACAGCTACCATATGATCCAGCAATCCCACAACTAGGTGTATACCCAGAAGAAAGGAAATCAGTATATCGAAGGGATTTCTGGATGCCCATGTTTCTTGCAGCACTGTTCACAACAGCCAAGACTCAGAAGCAACCTCAGTGTCCAACAGACAAATGTATGAAGAAAATGTGGTACACACAAACAATGGAGTACTATTCAGCCAGAAAAAAAGAATGAGATCCTGTCATTTGCAACAACATGGGTGGAACTGGAGGTTATTATGTTTAGTGAAATAAGCCAGATACAGAAAGACAAATTTCACATGTTCGTTCTTATTTATGGGAGCTAAAAAGTAAAACAAACTCATGGACATAGAGAATAGAAGGATGGGTCCCAGAGGCTATGAAGGGTGACAGGAGAAGTGAGGATGGTTAATGGGCACAAAAAAAAGTGGAAAGAATGGCCGGGCACAGTGGCTCACACCTGTAGTCTCAGCACTTTGGGAGGCCGAGGCGGGCAGATCACTGGAGGTCAGGAGTTTGTGATTAGCCCAGGCAACATGGTGAAACCCCGTCTTTACTAAAAATACAAAATTAGCCAGGCATGGTGGCACATGCATGTGAACCCAGTTACTCGCGAGGCTGAGGCAGGAGAAGGGCTTGAACTCGGGGGGGGGCAGTGGCGGAGGTTGCAGTGAGCCGAGATCATGCCACGGCACTCCAGCCTGGGTGAGATAAGTGAGACTTCGTCTCAAAAAAACAAAACAAAACAAAAAACTAGAAAGAAAGAATAAGACCTAGTATTTGCCAGAACAACATGGTGACTTTAGTCAAAAATAATTTAATTGTACATTTAAAAATAACTAAAAGGCCAGGTGCAGTGGCTCACACCTGTAATCCTGGCACTTTGGGAGGCCAAGGTGGGCAGATCACTTGAGGCCAGGAGTCCAAGACCAGCCTGGCCAATATGGTGAAACCCCATCTCTACTAAAAATACAAAAATTAGCCAGGTGTGGTGGTGACATACACCTATAGTCCCAGCTACTGGGGAGGCTAAAGCAGGAGAATCACTTATACCCAGGAAGCAGAGGTTGCAATGAGATGAGATCACGCCAATGCATTCCAGCCTGGGTGACAGAGGGAGACTCTGTCTCAAGAAAATAATAATAACTACAATAATATACTTGGGTTGTTTATAAACACAAAAGACAAATACTTGAGGGAATGGATGCCCCTTTTACCCTGATGTGATTATTATGCCTTGCATACCTGTAGAAAAACATCTCATGTAACTCATAAATATATATACCTATTATGTACCCACAAAAATTAAAAATAAAAATAAATTTTTTTAAAAAGAAGCTACTGAAGCCCAGATGTGGTGGCTCATGCTTGTAATCTTAGCATTTTGAGAGGCTTAGGCAGGAAGATCACTTGAGCCCGTGAGTTTGAGACCAGCCTGGGCAACATAGTGAGACCCTGTCTCAGAAAAAAATTACAGTTAAAAAAAGAAGCCACTGCACTGTGCCTCCCTCCCCACCACCACTATATAATTCAAAACAAAAACTGAAATAAGGGCAGGTGCAGAGGCTCATGCCTGTAATCCCAGAACCTTGGGAGGCCAAGGCAGGAGGATCACTTGAGCCCAGGAGTTCGAGACCAGCGTGGCCAACGTGGCAAAATTCCACTAAAAATACTAAAATACATTTAGTAGATATTTATCTACTAAAAATACAAAAATGAGACAGGCATGGTGGCGCATGCCTGTAGTCCCAGCTACTTGGGAGGCTGAGGTGGGAGAATCACCAAAGCCTGCGAGATTGAGGATGCAATGAGCCAAGAATCACGCCACTACACTCCAGCCTGGGTGACAAAGTGAAACTCTGTTTGAAAAAAAAAAAACATAGAAACAAGTATAAGGAAGTTCAACAAAGTTCTGGACTTTTCCAACCTTTCTTTTTAAATATAGAAACCTAAACTTAAAAAAAAAAAAGACATTGTTTGGGGCACTCATGCTTTATTGAAGCCCTGCGAAGTGGCTTTGGTACTGAGAGGTAGAATGGTCCAGGGCTGGCAGGGCAGGAGTCTGGGGCAGATAGCCCAGGTTCACATCCTCACTCTACCACTAGCTGTGTGGTCTTCAGCCATTACTTAACCTCTCTGCGCATCAGTTTCCTCAGCTGCGGAATGGAGCTGAAAATAGAGTACCTCCTCCTGGGGTTGTTGAGAGCATTTAAAGACTAATCCATGTAAAGTGCTTAGAACCGTGTATCTGTAAGGGCTGCTGAAGTGTTTGCTGTTTATTATTCATTGATTCCCTTTGCCAGGTCCTGTCCACACCCCGTTCAGTCAGCTGGAGTAGTTGATCGGGGTAGGGAGGCAGGGTTGGTGTAGTTGACACCTGCAGATTCGCAGCCCAGTGGGATCTGCATTCAGGATTTAATTTCTTTCTGATTCCAGAACTCATGCGTGCTGATTGTCAAGAAATTAGAAAATGCAGACAGATAAAAAAATGATTTGTTATCCTACCACCTAGATAATCACTATTACAGATGCTCCTCAATATACAATGGGTTATGTCCCAATAAACCCATCCCAAATTGAAAATACTGTAAATCAAAAGAAAGTGCATTTAATATACTCAACCTGCTGAACATCATAGCTTAGCCTAGCCTACCTTAAATGTGCTCAGAGCACTTATATTAGCCTGCGGTTGGGCAAAATCATCTAACGCCAGGCATATTTTACATGAAGTGTTGAATATCTCATGTAATTTATTGAGTACGGTACTCAAGGTGAAAAACAGAACGGTTGGGTACTGGAATACAGTTTCCACTGAATGTATATTGCTTTCATACCGCAATAAAGTTGAAATATCCTAAGTTGAACCATTGCAAGTTGGGATCATCTGTATTTATCTTTATATTTCTTTCTAGCTTTTTTTTTCTTTTCCCTCCTTTTCTCTTTCCTTTTTGTTTTCTTTCTTTCTTTTCTTTTCTTTTTTTTTTTTTTTTGAGGCACGGTCTCACTGTGTCACCCAGGTTGGTGTGCTGTGGCACGAATGTGGCTCAAGTGATCCTCTCACTTCAGCCTCCCGGGTAGCTGGGATTATGGGCATATGCCACCATCTCCAGGTAATTTTTGTATTTTTTGTGGATGGGGTCTCACCATGTTGCCCACACTGGTCTCGAACTCCTGAACTCAAGCAATCCTCCTGCCTCTGCCTCCCAGTGTTGGGATTACAGTCATGAGCCAGGGCGCCTCTAGCATTTTCTTTTTATGCAACTACATATATTTCAGAATTAGGACCATACTAAGAGATAATTTAAAATGCCTACTTTGCATTATTCTTTTAAAAATGTATTTATTGAGGTATAACTTATGTGCAATAAAAATAAACAAGCTTAAGTGTATAGTTTTATGACTTTTTAGATGTAAATATATAAAATCAGTTATTCACATCAAATGTAGAATATTCTATATTCTTCATTTAAGAGGTTTTCACATGTCTCCTCCCAGTTAATACCTCTCCAGGGATAACTACTATTTCGACTCTCTCTCTCTTTTTTTTTTTAGACAGTGTCTTGCTCTGTCACCCAGGCTGGAGTGCAGTGGTGCAGTCACAGCTCACTGTAGCCTCAAACTCCTGGGCTCAAGCAATCCTCCTGCCTTAGCCTCCTAAGTAGCTGAGCTACCATGCCTGGCTCCATCCATGTTTTTTAATACATTAGTACTTTGTTCTTTATCACCATGGTGTAAGACCTTCAGTTATTCTCAGAAAAATTAAATTACAAAATAATTTGAGTACATTGTTGTTATTAAAAAATTTTCCTTCAAATTTGTCCTCAATCTCATTTCCTTTCCCAGAAATAACTGCTGTTATACATTGGATGTTCATCTTTCTGGACCTTTTTCTGTTTATGCAACTCTACTCTTTTTTTGTTTGTTTGTTTGTTTTTGGATCCAGAGTCTCACTCTGTTGCCCAGGCCAGAGTGCAGTGCAGTGGTGTGATCTCAGCTCACTGCAACCTCCGCCTTCTGGGCTCAAGCGATTCTTGTGCCTCAGCCTCCCAAGTAGCTGGGAGTAGCTGGGATTACAGGTGTGTGCCACCATGCCTAGCTACTTTTTGTGATTTTTTTTTTTTTTTTTTTTTTTATAGAGACAGGGTTTTACCATGTTGACCAGGCTGATCTCAAACTCCTGGTCTCAAGTGATCTGCCCACCTTGGCCTCCCAAAGTTCTGGGATTACAGGCATGAGCCACCACGCCCAGCCTATGCAACTCTATTATTTATTTCAGTTAGGAGTACTTTTGGCCCAAATAGCATAATGGTCTAAACCAGGGGTCAGCAAACTTTTTTCTGTAAAGGACCAGATAATAAATATTTCATCCTTGTGGGCCACATAGTCTCTTGTCACAGCTACTCTGCCATTGAGCACAAAAGCAGCCATAGTCAATATGTAAATGAGCCTGGCAGTGTTCCAGTAAAACCTTATCTGCAAAAATAGGTGGCTGGCCTGATTTGACCTGTGACTAATTTGCTTACCCTTGGCCTAAATAATAGGGAGTTGTTTGGCTCATGTGGTGGGAAATCTGGAAATAGCCTTATGAGAAAATCTGAATTTACACTTCTACCAAAAGCATCTGAGAAAGCCTCTCTTTAATTTTATGGAATAGTAATTAACAGCTTTTTAAATTTTTGCCATTCCTCTTTGTCTTTATTCCTGTGTTTTGGAAAAATGCCTCTGTCTAATCTTCCAGATCATTAATTTTCTTTCTATCTGTATCTATTCTGCCCTTTAGCATGTTTTGATTACTTTTATTTATCTTATTATTTATTTATTTATTTATTTAGAGACAGAGTCTTGCTCTGTGGCCCAGGCTGGAGTGTAGTGGCGTGATCTCAGCTCACTGCAACCTTTACCTCCCAGATTCTTCTGCCTTAGCCTCCCGAGTAACTAGCATTACAGGCACTCACCACTACATCTGGCTAATTTCGTATTTTTACTAGAGATATGTTTTCACCATATTGGCCAGGCTGGTCACAAATGATTTATTTTGATGACTAAATCTTTGATGATTTTTTTTTTTTATATTTCCCAAGTTGCCATCAATGTGATTTTTAATTAATTCTTTTTCTGTAATAGGCGGTTCTTGTTCAATAGATACAATGTCTTTCCTCTCTTATCCTTCTGATAATGTTAAATATATTTTAAGTGTCTCTGCTTGTATTATTATCTGTTTGATTGATATTTCTTCTATTTATTAAATTAATCCCTGTCTTTCATGGAATATTTTGTGATTTGCAGATATGTGCTCTTCTGTGTAATATGATTTCCAGTTTCTTTGTTTTGGTTTGTTTATAGAGAAGGTGTCTCACATGTGGATCAGGTTGGTCTGAACTCCTGGCCTCAAGCATTCTTCCTGCCTCAGCCTCCCACGCGCTAGAATGACAGGCATGAGCCACCGATTTCCCATTTTCTTCTCTGTAGATGATATAGATAGCTGCCAATACTTACGGATAGAGGGTCAGAACTTGCTGCAAGACGTGTAATGTAATAGTTGGTTTTGTGAACACAGGGTCTCTCTTTTCTTTTTTGGCTATGTTCTACCTTTCTGGCCCGAAGACCCACAGTCACAGCTCCTGAAGGCTGGTGGGATTGACAGGCTACCTCCTGGTATCCCCACAGGAGCTCTTGGTCAATCTCTTTGACCCTTCGCCTGGGGCCTTCTCCTCTCCCTGGAGAATGTGCTGCCTCTAGGTTTGGAGCAGTCCAGGCCCAACTTCACCTTTTGCAGCTCTCCTTCCTAGCTTCTGTTTTGGCCTGTGTTTTTGTTCATTAGTCCAATTCTGTCTTCCATTCATTTCTCAGGGATTTCTAATGTTTTTCATATGCCAGTGGCACCCCTTTTTATTTTCCACTTTGGCCTCCCAGAGTGCTGGGAAATAAGCATATGCTGCCATGGACTTTAAATGGTGTCGTTTCTGTGGACTCAGGTTGGACAGGCTGATATACAGACTTGCTCTTGCTTTTCCCAGACTTGATTCGTTCTCAAGCTGATTTCCTGTTCTAGTTTTCACCTTCCTGGTCACCTTCATCTGGACAAGTTCATCTTTCTCTAAAAACACTGAGAATCAAATGGGATATTCCAACTTGGGACTGATCAGCATAGAATATAGGAATGGAGTTGTACTTTCTGATGAAAACTGGGTTCAAATACCATATACCTTGGTCAAGTCATTTCACCTCTCTAAGCCTCAGCATTCTCACCTGTCAAATGGGGATAATGATAATAATACTTACCTCCTAGGGTTAATGAGAGTGTCAATGGAAATAGCCGATGTCAAGTGTTCAGCATGGGGCCCGGCACATATTAGTTGCTAAAATATGTTAGTGCCCTTCATCTGTCTTAGTCTGAGCAAGTATTTCTCACACACACATTGTATGCCGTGACGGTGGTTTTGGCAGCCATACCATAATGTTAGCTCATCCTGAGCGCATCAGCTCAAAGCCCTTTTGTCTCCTGAACTTTTCTCAAGCCACCCTTCCCTCCCACTGCCTCCCCTTGTACAGGACCTTTACCTTGGCCATGATGCATTTTATCCAGCTACTCTTGCTCCCTCTCTAACCTGAAGAAATTGATCTGAACCCACATTCTGTCATCGAGTTCATTCTGTGTGCCTCCTATCTGAATGTCATCCGCCAACATAATAGCTTCAACAGCCAGATTCAGCCATTGATAAAATTATAGCCTGGGAGAGGACAAGGACAACCCCACAACATGCCACCCTTCCAGGGAAGAGTAAGTTAGATGACCGGGCAAGATGATTAATTTGTCTAGTTCCTGTAATAGTATGTCCTTGTGGCTTGATTATAATATTAGCAACCATGTAGTCCATGTTATTTGCCATGGGCCAGGCACTGAGGTAAGGGCTTTTGCATATATTTACTTTTTTTTTTTTTCTTAAGAAAAAGTTTTACTCTTGTTGCCCAGGCTGGAGTGCAATGGTGTGATCTTGGCTCACTGCAACCTCCACCTCCTGGGTTCAAGCAATTCTCCTGCCTCAGCCTCCCAGGTAGCTGGGATTATAAGCATGCATGGTAAAGCCCTGTCTCTACAAAGGACAAAAAAATTAGCTGGATGTGGTGGCACGCACCTGTAGTCCCAGCTAATTGGGAGGCTGAGGTGGGACGATCACTTGAGCCCAGGATGTTGAGACTGCAGTGAGCTGAGATCATGCCACTGCACTCCATCCAGGTCAATAGAGTGAGACCCTGTCTCAAACACACACACACACACGCGCACACACACACAGAGTTGTGGATACAGGAGCATATACTGGAGTATGGGGTACCGGCAAGTTGTCCATTGTGATAGAGGCACCACCATGCTAGCCTAATTTTATATTTTTAGGAGAGATAGCGTTTCACCATGTTGGCCAGGCTGGTCTTAAACTCCTGACCTCAGGTGATTCACCTGCCTCGGCCTCCCAGAGTGCTAGGATTGCAGGCATGCACCACCGTGTCTGGTTAATTTTGTATTTTTAGTGGAGACGGGGTTTCTCCATGTTGGTCAGGCCGGTCTTGAACTCCCAACCTCAGGTGATCTGCCAACCTCGGCCTCCCAAAGTGCTGGGATTATAGGTGTGAGCTACCGTGCCCGGCCAAAACCTTTTTTAATTTTTAGACAGGGTCTCCCTCTGTTGCCCAGGCTGGAGTGCAATGGCGTGATCATAGTTCACTGCAGCCTTGACCTCCCAGGCTCAAGCGATCCTCCTGCCCCAGCCTTCCATGTTCCTGGGACCACAGGTGCACCCTCACGCCCAGCTAACTTTTATTTTATTTTATTTTATTTTATTTTATTTTATTTTTATTTTATTTTTGTAGAGATGGAGTCTCACTGTGTTGCCAAGGCTGGTCTCAAACTCCTGAGCTCAATTGATCCTTCTACCTTGGCCTCCCAAAGTGCTAGGATTACTTCAGGTGTGAACCACGGCACCTTAACCTTTTCATCCAAACTTCTCAGTATTATTGACCATATTTGGGTCAGGTGCCTGTTCCTAGTCCAGGCGCCTGTGGTTAGCAGTGGGGTCACACTGTCCCCATGTGGTGTCCAGGAATCTCACTGCTGTGACCTTGTGGCTGATGGAACAGTGACATCCAGAATTCAGTTGCACATTTTACAAATAAAAGTGAGGCCCTAAGTCACATAGCTAATAAGAAACCAGGGCTTGTTCAAGACCAGCCTGGGCAACATGGCAAGACCTCGTCTGTACAAAAAAACAAAGTAGTTGGGCGTGGTGATGTGTGCCTGCAGTCCTAGCTACTTGGGAGGCTGAAGTGGGAGGATCACTTGAGCCCAGGAAGCTGAGGCTGCAGTGAGGTGTGTTCATGCCATTGCACTCCAGCCTGGGTGACAGAGTGAGACCTTATCTCCAACAACCAGTGCTTGGTCCTGCTCTGTCTGATGCTAAAGCTCGTGTTGTTCATACTCTGCTCCTTATGCTGGGCCTCACTGTCCCAGGATGGCTTTGCTTATAGTGTCTGTGAGGGCTGGCCAGTGACTGAGGCCAGAGAGCCCAGGAACCCACCTTGTGTCATCTACCATGGTCCAGTCCCCATCAAGGGCTCTGAGATTCCTGGTCGGTTTACTTGTTTCTTTGGTGACTTGGAAGTCACCTTGGCCCTGGCTGAGGTCTCAGATCTCACAATTTCATGGTGGGACCTGACACTAAAGGTGACAAGCAGAGACACTGGAGTTCAATAAAGCTAGGTGTTTTTTGTTTTGTTTTTTGTAGAGACAGGGTCTTACTATCTTGCCCAGGCTGGTCTTGAATTCCTGGCCTCAAGCCATTCTCCCACCTTAGTCTCCCAAAGTGCTGGGATTACAGGCCTGAGACTGCGCCTGTCCAAAGCTAGGTTTGAATTCTAGCTCTGTGGCTTCTCATTGGATGACTCTCTATGCCTCAGTTTCCTTAACTGTAAAATAGAGATAATCATAATAGCCAGTTTATCAGTTGCTGTGATGGGTCAGTGAGATAAAACGTGCAAACCACTCTGCGCAAATCAATTACTTAGCACAGAGCAATCAGTTCTCTGAATGATAGCAGCTTAGGAACTCTGAAACAATGGGGAAAGAACAGGAGTCCAGAGGAGGAAGTCTTTACTCAGCTAACAGGACAGGCAGTGAGAAGCAGACTGGCCAGAGTTTCAGGGAGAATTGGCATTGAAGACTAAATGGGTGATGGCAGGAGTGGGGTAAGGCATGGCAGATAAGGACAGATGTGGGCGGTGCATGGTGGCTTACGCCTGTAGATCTTGTACTTTGGGAGGCCTAGGTGGTTGGATTGCATGAAACCAGAAGTTCGAGACCAGCCTGGGCAACATGGTAAAGCTCTGTCTCTACAAAAGGACAAAAAAATTAGCTGGATGTGGTGGCATGTTCCCATAGTCCCAGCTATTTGGGAGGCTGAGCTGGGAGGATCACTTGAGCCTGGGAGGTCGAGGCTGCAGTGAGCTGAGATCACGCCACTGCACTCCATCCAGGGCAATAGAATCAGACCCTGCCTGTCTCTCTCTCAATCTCTCTCTCTCTCTCTCTCTCTCTCTCTCTCTCACACACACACACACACACACACACACATCAGATATGGACATAGGAGCATATACAGGAGTGTGGGAGACCAGCAAGTTGTTCATTGTGATAGAGGCAAAGAAAAGAATAGATATTGGGAGCAAATGAGCATCAGCAAGACTGGTCTTGTAGACTGGGGCCCTATAGAAGAAACTTCACGCACTCATTCTTTCATTCAGTGGGCAAATATTAAGCACCTGCCATGTGCTAAACATTGTCCTGGGCCCTGGAGATTCAGCAGTGAACAAAACAGACACAAATCCATGCCCTTGTGGAGCTTATGTGCCAGTGGCTGGAGGCGGACACTAAGCAAATAAATAAGCAAAACATAAAGGGTATCAGAGAAAAAATAAAGCAGGGAAGGGGTCTGGGGAGGCCTGGGGAGGGATGGGACATTAAATAGGGCCCTCAGAAGGGCCTCGCTGAGAATGTGAGCAGACTACAGGAAGTGAGAGGAAGCCACGCAGATCTCTGGGAAAGGAGCATTTCCACAGAGGGAACAGCAAGGGCAAAATCGCAAGGACAGGGGGCATCTGTGAGGCTGATGCAGGAGGAACGAGGATGGTGGGAGAGGAGGACGGTGGGGGGTCAAGGCCAGGTCATGTAGGGCCTTGTGTCATTTGTTGGGCCTCGGCTTTTACTCTGGGAGAGGTAGGAGCCCTGGGAGCATTTTGAGCAGAGAAGGGCCGTGACCTGGCAAACTTGAGCAGGACGCGCTCCCTGGCATGTGGGGAGCGTGACCACAGGCGAGGGCAACAGCAGGAAGACCAGGTGGTGGCTTCTGCAGAATATCGGTGAGAGATGACGTAGCTTGGCTTGGGGCAGCAGCTGTGGGGGTGCTGAGAAGGGTCCTGATCCTGGGTATTGTAAAGACAGAGGCACCTGGACTTGTTGGATTAGCTATGGGTGGGAGAGAGAGAAAAAAAAAAAAAACAAGAAGACCATTAAGTCTTGGTGTGAGCATTGGGAATGATGAATGCTTCATCTCCTGAGATGGGAGAAAGAGTGAGAGCAGGCATTAGGGGGAACATCAGGAATTCAGCTTAAATCCTCGGAAGACCTCTGTAGGCAGGTGGAGATGGGAATCTGGGGTTCAGGGAGAAAAGCTGTCTTAAGCTGAGTCTGTCTGGAGTGTGGAACCATTGACAACTCTTTTGTTTTCTGAACACAGAGGTAGAGTGGACTGAGGTCATTAGTGGTGCAAGTAATGTGTGAAAACAGCTTCCTTTCAAAATGGTGGTGCACACCTGTAATCCCAGCACTTCGGGAGGCTGAGGCAGGGGGATTGCCTGAGTCCAGAAGTTAGAGATCACCCTAAGCAATATAGCAAGACCCCATCTCTACAAAAAATAAAAATAGGCCAGGCGCAGTGGCTCACACCTGTAATCCCAGCACTTGGGAAGGCCGAGGCAGGTGGATCACTTGAGGTCAGGAGTTTGAGACCAGCCTGGCCAATATGGTAAAAACCCTTTCTACTAAAAATACAAAAATTAGCTGGGCATGGTGGCATGTGTCTGACCACCTGCAGTAGCCTCTCACCTGCAGCCTGGCACCCATTCTCCATCATCCAACCCTTTTCTCACTCCAACTTCCACTGTCCGCTCCAGGCTTCCCAGTGGTGTGGGGCTCAGGGCAGAACTCCTGCCATGGGCATGTGGTGTTTGTGGTCCGGCCGGCTTAGTCCTGTGTCAGTCTCTGCCCATGAGCCTTCCTTGTCCCTTTTGCTCTGTGCTCATGTGCGTCTGCTGCCTTAGCATGCACCCACTTTGCTTTGAGCACTCTCCCCTCTCCTCCGCAATTAACGCATTCATCCTTCAGGTTTGGGTTCTGTTGTCCCATGCAGCGAAGCTTCAGCTGCCTCCCTTTTAAAGCCACTCATGGCCCCTGCCTCGCCCACCTTCTGAGTGCTGATGTCATACATCTGGTAGGAGGTCATTTGATTAAAATCTGCCTTCCTCACTAAACCACCAGCTCCATGAGGCTGGGGACATGTCCTAGCATGGATTAGGAGGTGTTGAGTACATCTGGAAGAAGGCAGGAAAGGAGGGAGGAGGGAAAGGAATGCCGTCCCGCATGGTCAGGGAGGGGACGAGCGTTTACTGCCGCCTTGAAATTCCTAGATGAACATTATCTCATGCGGCAAAAATCTCGACTGCAATATGTGAGAGTAAATCCAATTTGAGACCCATGAACCCCACTGCACTGCCCTAGACTTGAGAGTGAGATTTCAGCATCTGCTGTTAGCATAAATAGGCTTTGCCCTTAAGCAGACCTGGGATGTCAGAAGCCAAGACTCTAGCCATCCCCTGGGATCAGCCAGCATGCTCTGATCACTCTCCATCCCAGCTCCAAGACAGGCTCTGGGGGATCTCCTGGCATCTGGCTTTTTTGTTTTGTTTTGTTTTGAGGCAGAGTCTCTCTCTGTCACCAGGCACCAGGCTGCAGTGCAGTGGCATGATCTCGGTTCACTGCACCCTCCGCCTCCAGAGTTCAAGCAGTTTTCCTGCCTCAGCCTCCTGAGTAGCTGGGACTACAGGTGTGCGCCACCACGCCCAGCTAATTTTTGTATTTTAGTAGAGATGGGGTTTTACTATGTTGGCCAGGATGGTCTTGAGCTCTTGACCTCATGATCCATCTGCCTCGGCCTCCCAAAGTCCTGGCATCTGCTTTCACACGCACTGTTCCCTTCTGGCCCCTGCACTGCCCTCCCCCATCCTCCTTGAGAACTCTTACAATTCAGTGTCTTGTTTTCTCTTCTGCAAAGTCCACCCAGCCCCGCCAGCAATGCCAGTCCCCTCCACTTTACCCACCGCCCTTATGGCACGGGTGCCTCCTTTTTTTTTTTTTTTAAATGGAGTTTCGCTCTTCTTGTCCCAGCTGGAGTGCAGTGGTGCGATCTTAGCTCACCGCAACCTCCACCTCCTAGATTCAAACGATTCTCCTGCCTCAGCCTCCTGAGTAGCTGGGGTTACAGGCACGTGCCACCACGCCCAGCTAATTTTTTGTGTTTTTTTAGTAGGGACAGGGTTTCACCATGTTGGCCAGGCTGGTCTCGAACTCCTGACCCCAGGTGATCCACCCGCCTCTGCCTCCCCAAGTGCTGGGATTACAGGCATGAGCCACCGTGCCCAGCCTCAGGTGCCTCCTCTTGATAGTATCTGCCACACTGCATTGGAGCAGTTTTGTTTCCACCTCTCTGTTCCAAGTTCCTTGAGACCAGGGATTTCTGTCCTTTCCTCTGTTCCTCCTTGTTCTCTTCTTTCTGCAAATCCTTTATAAGCTTCTTGTACATGCCGGGAACTGGGAGATACAGCAGTGAGCAAGCTGGCATTGTGGGTCTGGCATCCTGATGGGGGAGGCCTTGTATAGATGAACAGAGATGCTTTCATAGAGTGAGAGGTGCTACCAGGTAAGGAAGCAGACAAGGACTGAGATGGTTGGGAAAGGCCCCTGGAAAAGCGGATGCTATCAAACAAGCTTACCCTTGAGCGAGGAAGGAAACATTACAGGCAGGGGAACAGCAAGGGCAATGACCTTTATTTACTTATTTATTATAGAGACGAGGCGGGGGGAGGGGGAGGGTGTGCTCATGATATTTCCCAGGCTGACCTCAAACTCCTGAGCTCAAGTGATCCTCCCACCTTGGCCTCCCAAAGTGCTGGGATTACAAGCATGAGCCACTGTGCCCGGCTGGCAATGACCTTGAGAAGCAGCCAGAAGGACCACGTGGCTATCGGGATGAAGGTGGAAATGAGGTCTGGGAGGGTGGTGGGGCCAGATTGCACTTGTCTGCCTGTCTCTGGCCCTTGCCCAATGCCTAGCCCATAGGAGAAGCACAAGGAATATGTGTAGGATAAATAGGAAGGGAGTGCCTTCCCCTCTTCAGGGTCCGGCGGCAGCCCTGGGGTGCGGGGCACGAGCATCCACTCAGACAGCCCTGCCTGTTGGGCTGGTGGTGATAAATGCCCTGTGTTGGGAGGTTCATTTCCTTAGAAGGAAAAGTTCTCTGATGGAAATTGAGTGGATGGAGGCAGAGACTGGCAGACGGTGGCTGCCTCTGTCCTCCCATCAGGCCCAGTGGCCAGTCCTGCATGATTGAGAGGCTCTGACAGGTAAAAGTGGCCCTAAATCAGTTCCACTAATGGCACCAGCCTGGGAGGGTGAAAGCAGCTTGCTTCTCTTCCTTCTTAATAATCAGAGGCTGTTTATGCTGCCTCAGGCCTGAGCCCCCTCCTGGGCTGTCCTCAGGCAAGGAGGGTGCGGGCAGCCTCAACCCTTCTACCTGCAGACTCTGTGGGAACCTGAGCCTCCCTCAGCCCTTCTCAACTCAGGACTCGCTTAAAATCCAGGTGAGAGGATGCAGGTCTGCCCCAAGCCCTCTGGTAGCTTCCTGGCCGCCTCAGCATCAGGCCAGAGTGTGCAAGGCCTGGCAGCCACAAGGTCTGTCCCACCCCATCTCCTCCCTCTCCCCTGCCCTGTTCACTCTGTTCCGGCCACACTGGCCTCTGAGCGCTTCCCCAAATGTGCTGAGCCTCCTGGGCTCTGCCCTCGCCGTTCCTGCCATCTGGAAGCCCCTTTTAACCTAAAACCCTTGTAACTGCCCATTGGGTTCAGTCTGCGTGCTGCCTAGATATAGCCAATTTCTCAAAACAGGAATGGAAACAGAAACGGACTTTAATACATGTAGAGTTAGCTGGACAGCAGACCAGAGTTTTATTATTACTCAAGTCAGACTTCCTAAAAAGCTGGAGACTAGAGTTTTGGGGTTTTTTTTTTTTTTTCTATTTCTTTCATTTTTTCTTTTTCTTTTTTTCTTTTTTTTGAAACAGAGTCTTACTCTGTTGCCCAGGCTGGAATGCAGAGGTGCAATCTCAGCTCACTGCAACCTCCTCCTCCTGGATTGAAGTGATTCTCCTGCCTTAGCCTCCTGAGTAGCTGTTACTACAGGCGCCCGATACCACACCTAGCTAATTTTTGTATTTTTAGTAGAAACGGAGTTTGGTCACATTGACCAGGCTGGTCTTGAACTCCTGACCTCAAGTGTTCCATGTACCTTGGCCTCCCAAAGTGCTGGGATTACAGGCATGAGCCCCTGTGCCGGCTTTTTTTTTTTTTTTAAGAGACGGGAGGTGTCGGAGGTGCTCACTTTGTTGCTCACTCTGTTGCCCTGGCTAGTATTGAACTCCTGGGCTCAAGTGATCCTCCCACCTCTGCTTCCCAAAGTGCTGGGATTACAGGTATGAGCCAGGTCACTCAGATGCGGCTAGGGTTTTTCAAGGATAGCTTGGTGAGCAGGGAGCTAGGGCCTAGCTGCCATTGATTGGTTGCAGGGTGTGGCTTGGCCATGCAAAAGCCTGAAAAGACATCTTAAAAGGCCAGTCTTAGGATCCACAGTCATGATTTGCGGGAGTACTTGGGGAAATCTAGTGACCTCTGGAATGATGGCTGGCGATCATTTAACTGTGCCTACGTTTTAGCAGAATTTGGACCCTAACAGAATTCATCCTCCTAACCTGATGGGTGGCCTTTCATTAGTTTTACAAAGGTGGTTCAGTTTTGGGAAGGGCCATTATTATTCAAACGATAAACTAAATTTTCCCAAAGTTACCTTGGGCACATGCCCAAGAATGACCAAAGGCAGTTTGGAGGTTAAAGGCAAGATAGAATTGGTTATGTCAGGATTTTCTCTCTAGTATGATTTTTGCAAAGGTGATTTTACGCTCGGGGTGCACCTCCCCAGAGAGGCCTTCTTGAAGACCTGAATCCCCCACCCCAACCCCAGCTGCCATGAAGGGAAGAGGGAGCCCCTCCCCTTCCTCCTACACTCTTCCTTCCCTTCCTACTTTCTTCTTTTTAAGACATGGCATCTCATTATGTTGTCCAGGGCTGGTCTTCAGCTCCTGGGCACAAGTGATCTTCCTGCCTCAGCCTCCCAAAGCGCTGGGATTACACGTGTGAGCCACTGCACTCGACTGTTTTACTTTTTTGTAAATCCTCTGTCTCCTTTCGCCAGAATATGAACTCCGTGGTACTAGAGTAGACTTTGCTGGGCTCACTGCTGTATCTCCAGAGACTAGCTCAGCGCCTGGCCAGAGGAAGTGTTCGGCAGAAATTGAAGGAACGCATCAATGTATGAAATAAAGTCAACGCCGCCCACCTCCCAGGGTTGTGTGAATGTGGAAGTTCTGCCTCTGTGTTTCCCAGTGGGTTTTGCCTACCTCTGCCACCTTGTAGGGGGCATGTAAACATTTCCTCTTTCGTAGGTCTGTGTTTATGTCTATAGTTACCTTCTGGCAAGCAATACTGATTTTCCACTTACGGCATTAATATGAACTTTCCATTTTAAAGTAAACTCATTCAAGTTTTGTTTTTTGTTTTTGCTTTTTTTTTTGAGGTGGAGTTTCATTCTGTCGCCCAGGCTGGAGTGCAGTGGCATGATCTTAGCTCGCTGCAATCTCCACCCCCCGGGTTCAAGCAATTCTCTTGCCTCAGCCTCCAGAGTAGCTGGGATTACAGGCACCCACCACCACACCTGGCTAATTTTTTGTATTTTTAGTAGAGATGGGGTTTCACCATGTTGGCCAGGCTGGTCTCCAACTCCTGACCTCAAGTGATCCACCCGCCTTGGCCTCCCAAAGTGCTGGAATTACTGATGTGAGCCACCATGCCTGGCCTCAAGACTTTTTAAGTCTTCTATATTTGTGAGTCTGAATGATAATTGATAAATATTTGTGAGTCTGAATGATAATTGATAAATATCTTGCAATTTTCTAAAATTGCAATAAACACCTTGCAAGTTTAGAAAACTTTTCTGAGAATAAAAAGAAATGCTTATTATTTTCCATTTTGCATGGATTGAAAATGATGTTTTAGGTAGCTATGTAAGAAAAACATTTTTATAAAAATACAGCATAACTGTGTCCTGGGGTTCTAGATTCTGGATCTGCCTTGATAGTCTATAAAACCTGAGACTTAAGTATAAAATCTCAAGGTACATATTGGTAGCGATAAAGAATAGTACATAGCATGTAGGGTAGTAATAACTGTAACTGTAAGGTATTCGAAAAATAGCCCAAATACTCCCTTTGATTATCCATCGGGCGTGTGCGTAGGATGTAATATTTTGTTAGGACACCTACCCCAGGGCATGAGAAACTCAAATGTTTACTGCAGTGTTTTGTGCTGTTTCATTCCACCTCTAGGGGGCAGCATCAGCTGTTGCTTTAGGTCTTTGTTGCTTGGCTTCTGCTGGCGTTATGGGTGCATTGACTGCAGAGTATTTATTGCTTCTTTTTTGAGGATGGGAATACAACTGATATGTTAGCAAATGCAGTCAAAAGCAGGCCCAGGCCAGGTGCAGTGGCTCACACCTGTGATCCTAGCACTTTGGTAGGCCAAGGCGGGTAGATCGCTTGACGTCAGGAGACCAGCCTAGTCAACATGACGAAACCCTGTCTCTACTAAAAATACAAAAATTAGCTGGGCATAGGGGTGGATGCCTGTAGTCCCAGCTACTCGGGAGGCTGAGGCAGGAGAATTACTTGAACCTGGGAGGCAGAGGTTGCAGTGAACTGAGATCGCGCTACTGCACTCCAGCCTGGGTGACAGAGTAAGACTGTCTCAAAAAAGAAAAGAAGATTCTTTGTCATTTAACTCATATGCACTGAGGCTGGGCTCCACAGCGCAGGGACACACAGACTCACTAGGGGAACAGAGGAGCTGGCATTTGGGGTAGGTTTTGAAGGAAGAGTATGAGTTTTGTACTATAAGATACATTTGGGTCTTTTATTCTCGTGGGCTTAGGGCCATTGGAGCTTTCATCGAGGTATCGTTTAGTCCTCTGTGAAATGCTTCCCTGAGCCCTTAGACATTCCAGGGACTTTGGATTCACCTAGTATTTGTTCTACTACTGTGCTACCTAGAACCCACTCGGGTATAAATCTCTCTGTCTTTTGCACATGCATGCACGTGTGTGCGCGCACACACACACTTCAGACTGGCTCGAGGAAAGAAAGGAATGTATTCACTCAAGTGACTAAAAGGTTCAGGTTAGTGCTGGCTTCGGGCATGGCTGGATCTGGAGGATTAGCCACCATTAAAGGATCTAGTTGCTTTCTGGCCTCTCACTGTCCTCCATTCTGCTCTCTCTATGTTGGTGTCATCAGTCTTGGGCAGATTTTTCTAACTTTTTTTTTTGGTAGAAATGGGGCTTGCTATGTTGCCCAGGCTGGTCTCGAACTCCTGAGCTCAAGTGATCCTCCCACCTCAGCCTCCCAAAGTGCTGGTATTACAGGCATGAGCCACCGTGCCTGGCATCTTGGGCAGATTTTTTGTATGTTCCAAGGATGCTCGTAACGGTGAACCTAAGAAGTTGGTAAAATGACTCCTTCCTTTGCATATGAAGAAATGACTTCTTCCTTCCTTCCCTAGTAGCCCTGGCTCATGTCAGCTAATAATTGTAGAAGAGGAGAGTTAAGGACTTTCCCAGGAGGATCCTTGGGAGGCACAGCTTGGGAAGTGTGCCTAGCCCTGAACCGTCATGTGACCGAGGAGATGGGCTGCACTGGCCGGGCCTGCGGCACGTGCTTTCCCTCGCAGTGCTGGGAGTGTTATTTCCACCCACGCCACATGGACTGAGAGTGGATGAAAAGCAGTTTCCCAGAGGAGAATCAAAGTGTTGTACGTAGAACAGGAATGGATGCTGGCATCACAAAAACAAGCTTGTCTATCTCCACCTAAAGGCTCTGAGACCTTCAGGCAATTTGCTTCAGCTTTCAAAGCCTCAATTTCCTCCTCTGTAAAATGGGCATAATGATCTTAGAGCATAAGATTGCTGCAGGCATTAAATAAGCACCCACAGATAGCATTGATAAATGGCAGTAAAGGATGCCTGAAAATCTGGACCCTAGTAACTACAAGCATTGGCTTGTCATCCATAACTCATCCCTTAGTTAGGATGTGGAGTCTGCAGGGAGGCCGTGGAGAAAGAGCTCTGTGGCCCCAGACAGTGTCTTCTTTTTTGTTGTTGTTTTTTGTTTGTTTGTTTTTTGAGACGGAATCTCACTCTGTCATCCAGGTTGGAGTGCAGGTGTGATCTCGGCTCACCGCAACCTCCATCTCCCAGGTTCAAGCCATTCTCCTGCCTCAGCCTCCCGAGTAGCTAAGATTACAGACATTTACCACCATGCCCAGCTAATTTTTGTATTTTCAGTAGAGATGGGGTTTTACCATGTTGGTCAGGCTCGCTTTGAACTCCTGGCCTCAGGTGATCTGTCCACCTCCCAAAGTGGTGGGATTACAGGCGTGAGCCACTGCACCTGGCCACAGACAGTGGCTTCATGCTTTCAGTGTTATCCCATCTAAGTGATGGTTCTTTGCGGGGACCTGCTGCCAGCAAGGTTAGGTATCTGGCATTCTCAAGCCCTAGAAACCAACACTGTACTCTCTGCTACTCCTGAATGCAGCTCAGGCTTCTGCATTCACTAAATCAGCCCTGTTGAGGAGAATTCCAATATTCTGGCCTTAGAGGAATACGTGATCCCTGAAATATGGATTCTGTCTTTAAGCATAACTGATTCTTGGCATTTCATTCCAATTCCAGTTTTTTCCCCTCTAGAGAGAATTAATAATATGGTCATTGGTAGAATTTTTTTTTTTTTTTTTTGAGACAGGGTCTTGCTCTGTCACCTAGGCTGGACTGCAGTGGTGCAGTCATAGCTTACTGCAGCCTCCACCTCCTGGGCTCAAGCCATCCTGTCACCTCAGCCTCCCAAGTAGCTGGGACTACAGGTGCACGCCACCATGCGTGGTTAACCTTTTTTTTTTTTTTTTTTTTTTGTAATTCTGTAGAGATGGGGTCCTGCTATGTTGCCCAGGCTGATCTCAAACCACAGTCCTAACTTCTCTCTTACCTCCATAGTGCCTAATTCTTAGTAGGATTTTATTTTTCTTTAGATAAAGGGTCTCACTCTGTTGCCCAGGCTGGAGTGTGGTGGCACGATCATAGCTCACTGCAGCCTCCACCTCCTGGGCTCAAGCCATCCTCCCACCTCAGCCTCCCAAGCAGCTGGGGCTACAGCCTCATACCACCACACCCAGTTAATTTTTAAAAAACATTTTTATAGAGACAGCCATTGATAAAAGTCTGTGCCTTCTCCAGGGCCAACATTGGGGATAAAGATGATGATACCAATAAGGACATTGAGACTCTGCTTTTGTGTCACATCCAAACTCCTTGGACCCTCTGCTATAGGTCACTTGCGCCTCCTCAGCACCCAGCACTCTAGCCAATTCTTGATTCCCCGGCCTCCCTGCAAGCTCCACATCCTCACCGAGGGGTAATTTATGGGTGACAAGCCAATGCTTCAGGTGGCTGGGGCCCAGCGTTTCAGGCATCCTCTGGCCCGTTCATGAACATTTCATGTTTCTTCACACCCCTAAACCTTTGTTCGTGCTGGTCCTGCTGCCTGGAATGCCCTTCCCTATTCTTGTTGCCCAGGTAACATTTCAACTTTCAGATCCCCGTTCAAATGTGTCCTCATGGATTCATTCACTCAGCAATTTCACTGGAATACACAATGAACAAAATAGACAAAGCTCTCTGCCTCCATAGAATTCTCATTCTAGTGCAAGGACAGCCCAGTAAATAAAAGCTGTAATAAGTAAGGTAAATTAGACGTGTATTAGTGCGGAGGGGATACAGAGAGGAGGGTGCGATGTGTGCATAGCTTGCAAGTTTCACTACGGTGGTCAGGGAGACGTCACTGAGAAGGGAGGATCTGGGTTAAGTCTTAAGTCTTTTTTTTTTTTTGAGATGGAGTCTCGCTCTGTTGCCCAGGCTGGAGTGCAGTGGCATGATCTCGGCTCACAGCAACCTCCGCCTCTTGGGTTCAAGTCATTCTCCTGCCTCAGCCTCCTGAGTAGCTGGGATTACAGGCATATGCCACCATGCCAGCTAATTTTTGTATTTTTAGTAGAGACGGGGTTTCACCGTGTTAGCCAGTGGGTTGTCTTGAAGGAGGTGAGGAATGTGGGAATTTTCCTGGGACAAGAGCATTCCACATGGAAGGAATAGGGCCTGAGGCAGGAGCCTGGGGGGTTTTGAGGACCCTGGAGTGAGGAGGGGGAGTAGGAGGTGGCTCAGAGAGGAGGGTCGAGGCCCAGAGTGCAGGGCCTCATGGCCACTGGGATGGCCTTGCCCTTGACTCTGAGTGGGACAGGAGCCCCCTTGGGGTCCTAGCAGAAGAGTGACATGATTCCACTTACCTCTCTTTGGGTTCCCCTGGTGGCAGCAGGGAGAACAGAAGGCAGGGAGCAGCCAGGAGCAGGACTCCAGTCTGAGCCCAGACCAGCCAAGGAGGGGAGAGCAGGGAGAAATGGTCAGATTTTGGATACACTATAGTTTTCATGTGGAGCTGATGGATTAGATGTGGGATGGAAGACAGAGTGGCTCTTTGAAGATGACTCCAAGGATTGGCGAGACCTTCCTGGGGATCTAATTCAGACACGTGGCATTGCGTTTTGTGTATTTTATTATAATCCTCTCCTTTGGGAGGGGCCCAGGTGCCTTTGGTAGTCCGATGAAAGTTATGGACTCTACCAGGAACACCCTTGTGAATGTAATTAAGTGGGTGTTCTCAGGACCCCCTGCAGGGGTCCTGCGAAAATGTATGGCTGCTTGATGGGTTGCAGTTGCAGCCCACTCATACAACAGCAGGGGGCACCATTCCCACTGCACACGATTGGGGGCTGTTCAGTGCAGCACCCCCAACCAGCAACCAGCAGTTGATTACAGTTGTGAAAGGAAAATAAATCTTGGGGCCCCCAAATCACTAAACTAAAGGTAAACATCAGGCTGGGAACCCCTTAGGGCAAACCTGCCTCCTATTCAAAGTCACCCCTCTGCTCATGGAGATAAACGCACATCTGATTGTCTCCTTTGGAAAGGCTAATCAGAAACTCAAAAGATCACGCCATTTGTCTCTTATCTACCTATGGCCTGGAAGCCTCCTCCCCACTTCCAGTTGTCCCACCTTTGCTTGGAGTTGTCCTGCCTTTTTCAGACTGAACCTTTGTTCACGTTACATGTGTTGATTGATGTGTCATCCCTCCTTAAAATGTATAAAACCAAACTGTGCTCTGACAACCTTAGGCGCATGTCATCAGGACCTCCTGAGGCTGTGTCATGGGCCTGTGTCCTCAACCTCGGCCAAATAAACTTTCTAAATTAATGGAGACCTGCCTCAGATATTTGGGGTCCACAGAGCCTACACAGGTATGTGAATATGCACCGGGTCAGAGCTTTTGTGAAGCCCTGATCACATATGCAAGGGGGCCAGCCATAGAGTAAGCCCTTGATAAATGTTTCCTGAGAAACAACGAAGATCAACTTGGCATTTTTCAGGGTTCTCACACCTTTGCTGGGTGCCTTAAGTATTCATATGTCCATTTTGTAGGCAAGGAAATTAAGCCTCACCACAATGAGGGTTAACTGAGTTAGGCACAAAAAGGGTTAGAATCGTGCCTGGCACGCATAGTAAGTGCTAAGTCACCCTTAGCAATTATCGTCATGGACTAGGACCCAAGCCCAGGCCTCCAGGCACTCAGGCGAAACTCATTCTCCTTCCCCGTGCCATGGGGCTGCCCTCCAGGAATTTATAATCTGACTGGGGAGCCAAGATGAGCAAGAAAGAAAATGATCCCAAATTTCTTCCACGTTATTCCTAGTTTATCCATATAGCAGCCCTGTGAGGTAGACCTTCTCAGTATCCCGTTTTTGCAGACAAGGAAACCGAGACTCAGAGGAGATAAACAGCAGAGTTCAGGGCTCACACCCACTGTCGCCAAATCCCCAGATAATTAGTGAGTAGTATATATAGTTAAATGCTAACAACTTAGCACTTCATTATATCTGATTTCACACTGTATTGTATATAATACTAATTGCGGGCTTTCAGAAGGAACTGAAGTGAGTGGGGGATGGGGAGAATGGCAAGGGAAACCTTCATGGGGACTTTGGGAATGGAGCTGGCCCTTGGAGAGTCTGGGAGTTGAGGCTGGAGGGGGCTGGTGTGGGTTTCTGAAAAAGGGAATCGAATGATGAAGACATCAGGTTAGGAGTGAGAATGGGGTAGGGTGGGACTAGGATGGTGCTATTTTGGTAGTGGAGTTCCATAAATGCACTTATAACTAACGTTCATTGGGAACTTTGTAAGTGCCAGGTACTTTACTAAATCCTTTCCACTGTTACTGCATCCAGTTCACAGTTAACCCGGTGAGGGAAAGAAAAGTTCCACCAGACTACAGGTACTGGCATCACCCCATCTCATAGGTAAAGAAACTAAGTGGCAACCTTGTGACATGGAACCAGGCTGGACTCCAGATCTCATGTACCTCCCAGCTCAAGTTCAGAGAACATCTGACTGGGGGTGGGGGTGTTGTGAATGGTGGAAAATGAAGTTGGCTAGTCTGCGGCCTTGCTATCCAAAGTGTGGGCCATGGGCATTACCTGGGAGCTCATTAGAAATGCAGACTTGGAGCCAGGCATGGTGGCTCACTCCTGTAATCCCAGCACTTTGGGAGGCCGAGGCAGGTGGATCACAAGCTCAGGAGTTCAAGACCAGCCTGGCCAACATAGTAAAACCCTGTCTCTACTAAAAATACAAAAAAGTTAGCCAGGCTTGGTGGTGGGCACCTGTAATTCCAGTTACTCAATCCCAGCTACTAGGGAGGGTAAGGCAGGAGAATCGCTTGAACCCAGGAGGTGGAGGTTGCAGTGACCCGAGATCACATCACTGCACTCCAGCCTGGGCGACAGTGCAAGACTTCATTTCAAAAAAAAAAAAGGAATGGAGACTTAGCATCAGGCATGGTGGCTCACGCCTATAATCCCAACATTTTGGGAGGCCAAGGCAGGTGGATCACCTGAGGTCAGGAATTTGAGACCAGCCTGGCCAACATGGTGAAACCTCGTCTCTACTAAAAATACAAAAATAAGCAGGGCATAGTGGTGCATACCTGTAATCCCAGCTACTTGGGAGGCTGACACAGAAGAATGGCTTAAACCTAGGAGGGCAGAGGTTGCAGTGAACCGAGATCCCACTACTGAATTCCAGCCTGGGCTAAAGGGCAATACTCCTTTTCAAAAAAAAAAAAAAAAGAAAGAAAGAAAGAAATGCAGACTTAGGCACTTCCCAGTCCTACTGAGTCAGAGTCTGCATTTCAAAGCAGGCACGGTGCTACGTACCTGTAGTCCCAGCTGCTTGGGAGGCCGAAGTGAGAAGATCACTTGAGGCTAGGAGTTCCAGACCAGCCTGGACAACATAGTAAGACCCTGTCTCAAAAAACAAAACAAAAAAATAGAATCTGGGGCACAGTGGTGTACTGGCACACCCCTGTAATCCAAGAACTTTGGGAGGCTGAGGCAAGTGGATCACTTGAGCTCAGGAGTCTGAGACTAGCCTGGGCAACATGGCAAAATCCCATCTCTACAAAATATCAAAAAAAAGAAAGAGAGAGAGAGAGGGAGGGAGGGGGTGGGGGAGGGACAAGAAAGAAAGAGAGAGAAAGAGAAAGGAAGGAAGGAAGGAGGAAGGAAGGAAGGAAAGAAGGAAGGAAAGAAAGAAAAGAAAAAAGAAAGAAAGAAAGAAAGAGAAAGAAAGAAAGAAAGAAAGAAAAAGAAAAAGAAAGAAAAGAAAGAGAGAAAGAAAAAGAAATTAGCCATGTATGGTGGCACCTGCCTGTAATCCCAGCTACTCAGGAGGCTGAGATGGGAGGATTGCTTGAGCCCAGGAAGTCGAGGCTGCGAGCTCACTTAGCAGTGAGCCAAGATCGCACCACTGCACTCCAGCCTGGGAGACAGAGTGAGACCCAGTCTCAAAAAGAAAAAAAAGAATCTGCATTTCACCATGATTCCTAGGTGATTTGTAGGCACATCAGCATTTAAGAAGTGGAGATGGATGGATGTTCCAGTTCCTCAAGTCTTTCTGATGACATCTCCCTCCTGGCAGAGGAGGATCAATGCATTCCCCGGAGAGTTTGAGGTGAAAGCCCAGGGCAGCCAGCAAAAGCTGAGATTTCTTTGAAGTCCCATATTTCATCTAAAAATGTCATCCAGTGTTTCATTCCATAGACATAATATATCAACGGTCATTTTAATGTTTCAAAATGGTTATGTAAATTGCCATGGAGTAGGATCTGTGTTCTGGGAAGATGCATGGGAGGGTTTCCTTGTATCTTAAATGGGGTAATAATCACTACTTCAAGGGCTTCTGTGAAGATCAAAGGAGAATCATGTATATGGAAATGCTGGGTAAACTGTTTGCGTGATTTATGTGTTATTATTTCTGGAAGAAAGTGAGAATCCTCCCCAGACCCACACTCCTGCAAGCCAGCTCTCCCGAGGGCTGAGTCCTCCTGCGTTCTTCTTGCATTCAGGATGAGGCAGGACTCAGGCCCAGGGGAGGACAGAGTAATCTCTGCGGGCATGTCCGGAAGCCAGGAAAGCTATTGTTAGTATGTTTTTGTTGTTGTTTCTCGGGTTTTTTAGAGAGACAGGGTCTCACCCTGTTGCCCCAACTGCAGTGCAGTGACACAATCATAGCTCACTGTAACCTTGAACTCCTGGACTCAAGCAATCCTTCCACCTCAGCCTCCCACGTAGCTAGGACTACAGGCATGCACCATCACACCTAGCTATTATTTTTTTTTGAGACAGAGTCTTGCTCTGTGGCCCAGGCAGGAGTGCAGTGGCACTATCTCAGCTCACTGCAACCTCCGACCCCTAGGTTTAAGTGATTCTCCTGCCTCAGCCTCCAAAGTAGCTGGGATTACAGGTGCCTGCCACCTTGCCTGGCTAATTTTTTGTGTTTTTAGTGGAGATGGGGTTTCACCATATTAGCCAGGCTGGTCTTGAACTCCTGACCTCAGGTGATCCGCCCACCTCAGCCTCCCAAAGTGCTAGGATTACAGGCGTGAGCCACCGTGCCCGGCCACACTCAGCTATTTTTTAATTTTTATTTTTAAGAGACAGGGTCTTGCTATGTTGCCCAGGCTGGCCTCAAACCCCTGACCTGAAGCAATCCTCCCGCATCAGCCTCCCAGAGCTCCAGATTCCAGGCATGAGCATGCCCAGCCTTTTTTTTTGTTATTATTATAATTTCATAATGTCACCCTTTCTTATTATTGCTTACTTCATGATTGGCCAACTTAGCTAGCAAGAAAGCCCAGTGAAACTCAGGTTGCAGAGATGTCAGAATAGGAGAGAACAAGCGGGTACAGCATCCTGTTCCTGAGTGGGTCTAGAGAGAGGGAATTCAGGAAGGAAAAGTAGGGGCTCCAGGGGAAGAGGGAAGCAGAAGGCAACAACCTGACGTCCTACAAGAAACACGAAGAGAAAGGGGGATCAGGCTGTCAGCCCTGGACTAGGCATGGCTGGGCTGCACATCAGGCTCCCTTCCTTGTAATCAGAGGGAGAAGTGAAGACGGGAGGGAGAAAGACCCAAGACTGGTGAGATAGAGATGCAGACAGACACTGAACTGAGCGTCCACAGTTGAGGGCACGAGATGAAGGCTAGATAGAGAAGGCACAGGCAGAAAGCCGCGTGGAAAGAGCGGCTCATTCAGCACTGCAGAAGCAGAGGAAGAGAATTTGGCAAGTAGGACGCTTTTTAGAGACAGGGTCTCACTGTTTCCCAGGCTGGAGTGCAGTGATGCAATCATAGCTCACTGTAACCTTGAACTAGACTCAAGCCATCCTCCTGCCTCGGCCTCCTGAGCAGCTGGGACTACAGGCATGCACCACCACACTGGGTTTTGTTTTCTTTGTTTTAAGAAATGGAGTGGGAATCTTTATTTTATTTTATTTTTGAGACAGAGTCTCACTCTTTCACTCTGCCTGGAGTGCAGTGGCATGACCTCCCTCGGCTAACTGCAACCTCTGACTCCTGGGTTCAAGTGATCCTCCTGCCTCAGCCTCCTGAGTAGTTGGGACCATAGATGCACATCACCACACCTGGCTAATTTTTTTATCTTTAGTAGAGATGGGGTTTTGCCATTTTGGCCAGGCTGGTCTTGAACTCCTGACCTCAGTTGATCCGTCTGCCTCGGCCTCCCAAAGTGCTGGGATTACAAGCGTGAGCCACTGCACCTGGCCTGGAGTGGGAATCTTAATGATTATCATGAGGATGAGAGAGAGAGAAAAGGAATGCTCATCATTCTCAATTTTGGGACAGCATGACGGATGGTCAGCAGTTTCCCACGGCTCAGAGCAATTGAAAAGAATGGAGAGGGGAGAGAGATCCAAGATGGTCGATTACTAGCAGCTCAGGATTGTAGCTCCCAGTGAAAGCACAGAGAATGAGTGGATGCCACACTTCCAGACGAATTTTTGTTGCTCACAGACCGGGAGATTCCCAGTGGAGGAGCCCCACGGGTCGCCAGCGCGACTCTTGTGGCCAACGCAACGGTTTTGCCGGCACCCTGGCGTGGCGGTTCTCGGTGCAGAGTAAATGGGACTCGGTCCCCTTTTGGTCGACGTTTGGAGCTCCGGGAAGGCAGAGTCACCCATTCAGCTGATTGAAAAAGGGACTGAGGAGGGAAGCCAGACCGGAGATCCCCGGGCAGAAAAGCACCACGAATCTAACACTGCTGTTTTAGCCGGCACAGTGGGTTGCTCAGATTCCGGCACTGGGAATCAACAAGTTGGACGTTCACTCAGAGACCCAATTTGAAAGTCGGCAATTACAAAGACAACAGGTGGATAAATCCACAAAGATGGAAAGAAACCACGTAAAAAGGCTGAAAATACCCAAAAGCAGAATGCCTCTCCTTCTACAGGGGATCACAGTTCCTCATCAACAAGAGAACAAGGCCTGACGGAGAACGAGTGTGTTCCAATAACAGAATTAGGCTTCAGAACGTGGATAATAAGGAACTTCTGTGAGCTAAAAGAATATCTTCTAACCCAATGTAAAGAAACTAAGAACCTTGAAAAAAGGTTTGACGAAATTCTAAGGAGAATAGACAATTTAGAGCGGAATATAAGTGAATTAATGGAACTGAAAAACACAATACGAGAACTTCATGAAGTATGCACAGGTTTTAACAGTCGAATTGATCACACAGAAGAAAGGATATCAGAGGTCGAAGACCAACTTAATGAAATGAAACGAGAAGACAAGATTAGAGAAAAAAGAGTAAAAAGGAATGAGCAAAATCTCCAAGAAATATGGGACTATGTGAAAAGACCTAATTTACATTTGA
>CAUYLG010049209.1:0-14157 GCA_963573385.1 Cacajao melanocephalus
AAAAAAAAAAAAAAAGATGGGCCGGGCGTGGTGGCTCACGCCTGTAATCCAAACACTTTGGAGGCCAAGGCGGGCGGATCACCTGAGGTCAGGAGTTCAAGACCAGCCTGACCAACATGGTGAAACCCCGTCCTTAAAAAAAAAAAAGAAGTCCTGCTTTGAAAACATCAGAGGCATGTATGTATGTGCTCCTGCCACTTGGAGTCCACATGTAAAAATCTGCCTGTTTGCAGAAATGATTCAATTGACTGTAAACGTATTTGTCTGCAACACTGAGCAGCCCATTTGTAAATGTGTGCCCATCTCCAGATGAACTATCTTTTGCACTTAGGCCAAGCCATTGGAAGGTATTTAAAAATGAAAAGCTTCTGTGGAGTTAGGCTCTCACTACAATCCCCTTCTTTCACAGTGTTGATTCTAATCTCAAATTCAGCAATAAGTGAGGTCTGATTTAGTTGGTCCAGTTTTACAATGCCTTTCAGAGGGAAGCATCAAAAAGCATTGCTGTTTCCTTACTGGTACAAAATTAGTCTTTGAATTGTGGATAACTTTGTAATTTCAGTTAAAGGGAAAATAAAAGCAAAACTAGGCTATTGTATGATAATAAATCAGTTATTTGTCACACTTAAGAACAAAAACTCGACTGATGTAACAAATGTTTTTTGCTTTTTATCTATCTTTTTTAACATCATAAATACAGCTACTGAAACATTTTCTGACTGCAAGAAATCAATACAGACCCACCGATCTTTTCAAGGTTCTCTCTGGGAACTGATGCAGAGTTGAAACTTGAACTACTACAAATGAATTGCAATTGCTTTATTGACATGAATAATAGTTCTTTAAAAAACAAAAAAGCCGCAAAAACTCCAGCAAGTAAATTTTTACAATAATTGTTCAAAGTAGCTTAGGGAAAAAAGGAAATTAATTGGTTCAACTAGGCAAAAAAAAAAAAAAAGTAATTTTGACTTCTGACCTAAAATTTAACAACCCCACCACCAAAGGCCTGATAATTATTGAAAAAATGCTGCACTGTGTATCTTTTCTTAATCAATGTAGGGTAAGCTTAATTTGATATGAAAACTGAAATGTATCAAATAATTTTTTTTTTTTGGAGACAGAGTCTCCCACTGTCACCCAGGCTGCAGTGCAATGGCATGATCTCAGCTCACTGCAACTTCCGCCTCATGGGTTCAAGTGATTCTCCTGCCTCAGCTTCCTAAATAGCTGGGATTATAGGTGCCCACCACCACAGCTGGCTAATTTTTTGTATTTTTAGTAGAGATGGGGTTTCACTATGTTGGCCAGGTTGGTCTTGAACTCCTGACCTCAGGTGATCCACCCACCTCAGTCTCCCAAAGTGCTGGGGTTACACACATGAGCCACTGCGCCCGGCCTTCAAACAAATTTTTAAAAAAGAATAAAAGACAGCAATTTGGTCAGAGGATATTAAGACAAGGCTACTTGTATATACATTTTCTTTTATATTTTTCTTAGAAAAATGAAACTAGCTTTAAATAGTCACTGGTTTTATTTCAGGACTATGACTGGAGTTTCTCTTCACTGCAATATAGAATAGCATCAAAGGCAAATAAGGGCAATAGAATCACATTGCTAATACTGCCCTTGTTTCATTGTGTGCACACCATCTAACAGGCAGATGAAGAGGATCTCTGTCTTGGGTAGATTCAGTACTTTTTAAAAAAGTCCAGCAGTGTTCAATGTTTGGTAGTAATATTTTTGTACCCTGGGCTCTACCTAATTATTCTTCCTAAACCATTTCTCATAGGCAAAGGTTGAACTCTATACAATACACCTTCAGGGGTTTTCCTTTTAAAATATAATGTATTGGCCGGGCTCGGTGGCTCATGCCTGTAATCCCAGCACTTTGGGAGGTCAAGGAAGGTGGATCACAAGGTCAAGAGATGGAGACCATCTAAAAATACAAAAAAATACAAAATTACTAAAAATACAAAAAAATACAAAAATTAGCTGGGCATGATGACACACCTTTAGTCCCAGTTACTTGGGAGGCTGAGGCAAGAAAATCATTTGAACCGGTGAGGCAGAGATTGCCGTGAGCCGAGATTGCACCACTGTACTCCAGCTTGGCAACAGAGCAAGACTACGTCTCAAAACTAATAATAATGTATCTACAAAACGGGTGAAGCAGTATAGCATAGTACATGAACTTAGGAGTCAGTGATGCCTTGGTTCAAGTTTGTTGTTGTTGTTTTTTGTGGTGTTTTTTTTTTTTTTTTTGAGACAGAGTCTTGCTCTGTCACCAGGCTGGAGTATAGTGGTGCGATCTTGGCTCACTGCAAACTCCACCTCCGGGTTCAAGCAATTCTCTTGCCTCAGTCTCCCAAGTAGCTGGGACTACAGGCATGCACCACCACACCCAGCTAATTTTTGTTTTTAGTAGAGACAGGGTTTCACCATGTTGGCCAGGATAGTCTCGATCTCTTAACCTTGTGATTAGCCTGCCTCGGTGTCCCAAAGGGCTGGGATTACAGATGTGAGCCACTGCACCTGGTGCTTTGGTTCAAGCTTTGTCAAGTTAATGTAATTTTAGTGTTTTTATATTTAAAATAGAAACAATAAAACTTCCTAGTGTGACAAATAACAAATGCAAAACATATTCCTTAAATACAATGGAATGTTAATGTTAAAGCCCATGTTCTGAATGAACAGACCCCCTAAACAGGCTTTGTGTGAGCAACAAGGCTGTTTATTCACCCAGGTGCAAGTAGGCTAAGTCTGAAAAGAGAGTCAGTGGAGGGTGGTGGGACAGGAGTTGGTTTTATAGGTTTGGGGTAGGCAGTGGAGAGTTACAGAAGTTACAGTTTAGGGCGGTTTTTGCAAGCTGGGAGGGGGTCATAGGGTCTGGAGTCACGAGGTTGACCAAGGTCAGTTACAAAGTTCTATTGCCTCGTCAGTTTGTTGGGGTTCAGGGGAGCCCTTAGCTCCCCTGAGAGGACGTTTCTTTAAGGTTGTTGGTCCCTTGCTTTCTTAAGAATTAGAGAGGTGACCACAGCGCAGTGCGCTTGTAAATACCAGACCCAAAACAGAGTTTACAGAAAGTGATTTATTTAGACAGAGAAAGAGAAAAAAAGAGAGGAAGAGAGAAAGCTTCCATGAGACAGAGAGAGTGTGTGTGTAAGGGAATCCAAACATGGAGTCCAAAGGGGTGTGGAAGAAGGGGACTTTTAACCTGGGAGGAACCCCCACCTTCTCTAAGACCCCAGGCCAGTGAAAGGAGTTCCTTAGAACTTCCACTGGAGTGATTGACTTTTGATTTTTTCCAAGCCCTTGAAAATTAAAACAGAGACCATTAAATCTCCCAGATGGAGAGAGATGGGAACGGGGCATGGTGCTGGGAAGTTTTTGTCCCTAAAACCACGCCCCCTTATAGACTTTGAAAGAGAACACCCTCCCTCAAGTTGAGGCGGGAATAAGGAACAACAGAAGAATGTCTCAAGTTAATTAGGCGCTGCAGGGGTTGATCATCCTTTCCTTTTTCATGGTCTTCCAGTTACTTCAGACTTTCTAGTTCCAGGAACTCATCTGGAGTGTCCTTGCAGGTCACAGAGGTTACCATGGCGTCCACGGGGCCATCAGTCAGTGTCACCATGGAATTTCCATTCATCAATTAAATAGCAAATAATGTGCATGGCACTGTAACAGATGTGCCAATTGCCATCTAATTGGCAATGACAAAATGCATATATGCAAAATATGGCCTCAGATACCGTTAGCTAAAAATGTAAAATTGTGCCATATGGGTGGTTAGGAAAGACGCACAGTATAAAGTAGCAAATGGTTAGTACATAGAAAATACGCTGAAGGAATAGAGTGAAAGTGAGCATGCGGTCAAGGGTCCTCAGGAAAGTTAACATTTTTTAGGATTCTCAATTATAAGTGATAGAAACCTAACACAAAGTAACTTAGGGGAAATTAAAGTCATTGGTACAAGTAACTAAACCCTGGTAAGGGCCAGGGCACACTTGTGCCTGTGATAAAAACCAAGTGCTCTAACACCAACTTTTTTTTTTTCATTTTTCTCCTACTGTTGCTTTTCTCTATATGTCAACTTCATTTTCTTAGACTGACTTTTTCCACGAGGCTAGGAAATTATAAGCCAAGGGAAAAGTCAAGCTGGGAACCAGGTCAGGCAAACCTGCCTCCCATTGCATTTCTGAATAAGATAGCTGCAAAGCTACATACCTCCCTCACAATTTGCCCATGAGGAAATTCCTTGTGGACCTCAAGATCTTTACCCTAAAACAGTTCCCTTGAATTTCATCCTGGCCATGTAAACAGATCGCTTATCTTCACAGATGTGAAGAGAAGGTCATCCCTCTGCTCACCTGAGACAAATGCGTATCTGATTGCTTCCTCTGCCCTAATGTTTACGTTAAAAGGCAGATTCACTGAGCCAGACTAAATTATGTATTCAGTGAAAGGCTGATCAAGGACTCAAAAAGAATGTAACCCTTTGTCTCTTATCTACCAGTGTCCTGGAAGCTCCTTGCTTTGAGTCGTTCCGTCTTTCCAGACTGAACCAATGTACTTCTTACATGAATTGATTGATGCCTCATGCCTCCCTAAGATGTATAAAAGCAAACTGTACCCCGACTGCCTTGGGCACATGTTGTCAGGAACTGCTGTGGCTGTCACAGGAGTGTCCTTAACCTTGGCAAAATAAACTTTCTAAATTGATTAAGATCTATCAGATACTTTTGGGTTCATATCAGGAATAGCAGATTTAGGGAGCAGCCACTACCCACAGACCTCATAGAAACAGCAAGGACTTAGCTCACTGGATGGCAGAGAAGTTTGCGGGGGTGCCACACTGGTGAAACTTGCTGGAAATCCACCTCATGGAGTTCTGGGGGAAGCTGTTCACGGAGAAATATCTTGTTGCCTGCACTCCACTGTCAAGTCGCCGAAAAGGTGCCATGAAAAGCTGCTCTTAGGGAGGTGCCATATGCTAATGATCACCAGGTGCAATTGAGTGTGGCTGACTGCTGCAGGAGCCTAACAAGAAGAGCACACTTCAGCCAGGAAGAGAAACTCTTTCCTCCTCCAGCCAGCATCTCCCCAGCACCCTCTACTGACAAAGCTTAACATCATGCCAACTGGCAAAGGATAAAGTCTAGCTTCATTATTATGGAGCAGGCAATGAAGGGTGGATGTGGAGCTAAGAAGCAATAAACTAGTAATTGGCACAGAGTATTTATGGAATTTTCTTACTTATTTTGAAGAATTACCGTCCATCAGCCTTATGCTGCTACACTTAAATACAACTTTGCTAGAGAAGAAGGAGGGGATATAGTGTCTCAGAAGGCTCTGCAAATTCTGCAGGTGAAAGGAGACCGCTTAAAAATTAAAAGAAAGGGTTGAGTATCTTGCCGCTAGAAGAGCTTGTTGTTTCAGGGCAAATGACTGAAGATGGAAATTTGGTAGTCTCTCTCTTTTATCTGGGGATGGTATAGAAATATATTACTAGAACTTCTGCTCTACAAATACAATTGTAATTTTACAATTTTTATTTTAGAAAAATATGTTACAATGGCCGGGAGTGGTGGCTCGTGCTTGTAATCCCAGCACTTTGGGAGGCCAAGGTGGGCAGATCACAAGGTCAGGAGTTCGAAACCTACCTGGCCAATATAGTGAAACCCCACAAAAAAAATTAGCCAGGTGTGGTGGCACACACCTGTAATCCCAGCTACTTAGGAGGCTGAGGCAGAAGAATCACTTGAACCTGGAATTCGGAGGTTGCATTGAGCTGAGATCGCGCCATTGCACTCCATCCAGCCTGGGTGACAGAGTGAGACTTCGTCTCAAAAAAAAAATGTGTTACATACTCTCAGAAAAAAGAGTCTTCAATTTTTATTTTATATGGAAATCCATTCATTAAGACAGAAGGCATTATAGGTGGTGGGTAAGCATGTTGAAAAACAAGTGTGTAAGTTCAAACTGAGATTAATTTAAACATTTAATTAGAAAGATGATTTGGGTTGAGTTAACCAAGGTGCAAAACTTACCAATTTTTTTCTTCTTTTTTGGATCAGTCTATACTCTTTATAAAGGAAGAGGGGAATGTTGTTCCATGTTACAGCTTGCAAAGGGTAGTACTGTATCAGCCAGGGTCCAATCAGGAAGGAAAACAAATAAACAAACAAAAAATGATTACAAGTATTTGAACAGGAGAGCATATAGAGAAAGAATTGATTAAAGAATGATCCATTCATTAAGACAGAAGGCATTATAGGTGCTGGTTAAGCATGTTTCTGTAGGAAACTATAGGACTGGAAGAACAGAAATGGAGCCCTGGGGCAACCCAGAGAGAACAGCAGAAACAACTACCTTCAGGTCTCTGGAAATAAAAGGGAAGGTATTGAGATGACCATTCATCACCTTGGAGGAAGGACCTCCTGAGCTGGGGATAAGGCCTCTAAGAAGTGCATGCTGCCTGGCACCCCTGAGAGGATAATAAGGCTTCTTCTGGGGTTGGTAGAAAAAGCTAGGCCAATTTCTTTGTACTTTCTTGCTTTTTCTGTCCATGTTACAGTCAGGGAAGAAATCACCACACATCCCAACTGGAGGAGGGAACATGACTATGGCTCCCTTCAGCACCCTCACCATTGTTCCAGATATCTACGGCCCACCTTGGACCTCAACAAGACTTAAGCCACTGCAGAGAAGGTGTAGATGTGGAGTGGCTGGTTGGGGACAGAGTGGAACTCCTGGAATTAGATGGTGATGTGCTGATGAATTGGGTCCGTGCCAGCCGGCAAAGTCCATGTGTGCAAGAGCCTGGAGTCTCCCCCTGTGAAGGCTTTGGGCTGGCTGGGCAGGAAGCCTTATAGTAATCCTCAGTCCACTTACCCTGAACTTCTTGGGCACCAGGCTTCTACATTCCATGATATGTTTTCGTAGGTTTATGTCCCAAGCACCAGTTCCTGTCATCTCATTCCACATGCTTTCTGCTCTTTTTTTTTTTGTATGTAATCACACACAAATCAAATGCCTTATCTTAATTTCTTTCACAATAAATCTTTTTTTTTTCTTTTTTTTTTTTGAGACTTGCTCTGTTGCCCTGGAGTGCAGTGATCGCGGCTCACTGCAACCTCTACCTCCCGGGTTCAAGCAATTCTTCTGCCTCAGCCTCCCTAGTAGTTGGGATTACAGGCATGTGCCACCACTCCTGACTAATTTTTGTGGTTTTAGTAGAGATGAGTTTTCACCATGTTGCCCAGGCTGGTCTTGAACTCCTAACCTCAAGTGATCCACCCACCTCGGCCTCCCAAAGTGCTGGGATTACAAGGGTGAGCCACCAAGCCCAGCCCCACCATAGATCTTGATGGCTCATTAAAACTCATACATAGATCACTGGGGTACAGTGGCTCACACCTGTAATCCAGGCACTTTGGGAGGCTGAGGCGGGTGGATTGCCTGAGGTCAGGAGTTCAAGACCAGTTTGGCCAACATGGTGAAACCTCGTCTCTACTAAAAATGCAAAAAAATTTTCGTGGTGGCATGTGCCTTTAATCCCAGCTACTCAGGAGGCTGAGGCAGGGGAATTGCTTGAACTAGGGAGGTGGAGATTGCAGTGAGCTGAGATCACGCCACTACACTCTAGCCTGGGTGACAGAGCAAGACTCCAACTCAAAAAGAAAAAAAAAACTCATGCTTAGATCAATAGCCTTATACGCTAGTGGTCAGTCTTTAAACAGGTAAAGGAAATACCTTCATTCCATTCTTAGGAGTGGCAGTGGATGTGTCTTCTTTCCTGGAATGTGTTTATTACAAAGAAAGAGAAAGAAAACATTAAAACAAGAAGTTCATGTCGTGCTACATTTTCTCATTCTACTGGCGTTTTGTTTTTGCTTAGTACTTTATTGCCTGCTTCTTCATCTTAGATTATCTATGGATAAGATTTTTATAAAAATGGATAATTAGGGGACTGAATGTGCTATTTATAAAGTTACAAGTACTTATCCTAGAAGATAATACTAGATAAGCTTATTATATTACCAAGCAATGAGTTTAAACATGTTGACTGTTCTTGCTAATTGAGGAAAATGAAACAAACACTTACTGAATTGATTGGAAACATGTAGATTTTGGCACAAGAAAATGTACTTACTTTGTAAAACTGAGCCTTGTAGTAGACCCAAAAGCAAATACAGAAATCTCCCCTTATCTGAGGTCTCGCTTTCAGCAGTTTCAGTTCCCCATGGTACAGTACAATAAGATATTTTCAGAGAAAGAAAGAGAAAGACCACATGTACATCACTTTTATTACAGCATTTTCTTAAAATTATTCTATTTTATTGTTCATTTTTGCTGTTAACCTCTTACTGTGCCCAGTTTATAAATTAAACTTTATCGTAAGTGTGCATTAATACGTACAGAAAAAACCAGAATGTATAGGCTTCAGTACTGTCTACCGTTTCAGTCATCCACTGGGGTTCTTAAATATACTTCCTGCCAGTAAGGGGAGACTACTATAATAAAATGCATTTTAAAAAATTTTTCAGTTCATTTGAAATACTTATGCTTCATTTTTCTTTTTTTTATATATTTATTTATGTTTTTTTGAAACAGAATTTCACTCTATACCCAGGCTGGAGTGCAATGGTGAGATATGGGCTCACTGCAACCTCTGCCTCCCAGGTTCAAGAAATTCTCATGCCTCAGCCTCCCCCAAGGAGATGGGATTACAGGCACCTGCCACCATGCCCGGCTAATTTTTGTACTTTTAGTAGAGACAGGGTTTTGCCAGGTCAGCCAGGCCGGTCTGGAACTCCTGACCTGAGGTGATCTGCCTGTTTTGGCCTCCCAAAGTGTTGGGATCACAGGCGTGAGCCACCGCACCTGGCCCATTTTTATTTTTTATGACAGCTCTATTGAAGTATAATTCATATCTCATAAAATTCACCTTTTTAAAGCACCTAATTTCATGGTTTTAGTATATTTAATGAGGTGCACAACCTTTACCCTGATCTAATTTTAAAATACTTTCATCTGTCCTCAAAAATCTTACCTATTAACAGACACTCCCCATTCCTCCCACTCCTCAACTCCCTCTACTTTCTGTCTCTACGGATTTGCCTTTTCTGGACATTTCATACAAAGGGAATCATACATGTGGCCTTTTGTGCCAGGCTTGTTTCATTTAGCATATTTTCAAGGTTCACCACTTTGTTGTATTTGTACTTTCATTTTAATTGCGTTATATGGATACACCATATTTGTTTATTCATCTGTTAGTTGATGTACATTTGGGTTATCTCTACTTTTCAGCTATTTATGAATAATGTTGCTATGAACATTAGTATACAAGTTTTTATCTAGACACATGTTTTTAATTATCTTGGATGTATAACTTGAAGTATAATTTTTTGATTGTATGATAATTTTACGTTTAAGATTTTAGGAAACTGGCAAACTGGTTTTCCAAAGTGGCTATAGCATTTTGCAATCCCTCTAGCAATGTATGAGGGTTCCATTTTCTCCACATCCTTACCAAAACTTGCTATTGTCTGTCATTTTCATTATAACCATCCTAGTAGGTATGAAGTGGTATCTCATTACAGTTTTGACTTGTATTTCCACGATAAGTAACGAAAATCTTTTCACGTGCTTATTGGCCATTTGTATATCTTTTTTGGAGAAATGGCTATGCAAATCTACTGCTTATTTTTAAATAGGATTATCTTTTTATTTAGTTGTAACAGTTCTTTATATGTCTCCATAAAATCCCTTACTAGATATATGATTTATAAATATTTTCTCCCAAGAATTGTCTTTTTTTTTTTTTTTAAGAGGCAAAGTCTCACTCTGTGGCCCAGATTGGAGTGCAGTGGCATAATCTCGGCTTACTGTAACCTCCACTTCCCAGGTTCAAGCAATTCTGCTGCTTCAGCCTCCTGAGTAGCTGGGATTACAGGCGCACATTGCCAATCCTGGCTAAATTTTTTTTGTATTTTAGTAGAGACGGGGTTTCACCGTGTTGCCCAGGCTGGTTGCGAACTCCTGAGTTCAGGCAATCTGCCAGCCTCAGCCTCCCAAAGTGCTAGGATAACAGGCATGGGCCACTGTGCCTGGCTACTGTAGCTTTGCAATAATTTTGAGATTGAAAAGCATGATTACTATAATTTTGTTCTTCTTTCTCAAGATTGTTTTGACTATTCTGGATCTCTTTCATTTCCATATAAATTTTAGGATTAGTGTCTCGATTTCTGCCAAAGTAGCTGGGATTTTGATAGTTAATTATATTGAATTTGTAGATCAATTTTTGTAATAGTACCATCTTAACAATATTGTCTCTGATCCATGAACATTAATATCTATGTATTTATATCTCCTTTAATTTCTTTCAACAATGCTTTATAGTTTTCAGCATACGATTCTCAAATTTCTTTTGTGAACTTTTTTCTAAGCTTTTATTCTTCTCAATGCTATTGTAAATATAGTTTTTAATGTCATTTTTGGGATATTTATTACTAGTAATACAATTGGTTTTGTATTGATCATGTATCCTGAAACCTTACTAAACTCATATATTGATCCTTACAGTGTTTTGTGGATTCTATTTTATTTTTTCCAGTATGAAAATGTATCTTTGATATGTATCTCACATACGTACTTCCTTCACTTTTAGAAAACTCTTTGTTGGCCGGGCATAGTGGCTTACACCTGTAATCCCAGCACTTTGGGAGGCTGAGGCAGGTGGATCATGAGGTCAGGAGTTCGAGATTAGCCTGACTAATGTGGTAAAACCCTGTCTCTACAAAAAATACAAAAAATACCATTACAGCATGCCTGCAATCCCAGCTACTCAGGAGGCTGAGGTAGGAGAATCACTTGAACCCGGGAGGTGGAGGTTGCAGTGAACTGAGATCATACCGCTGCATTCCAGCTGGGGAGACAGAGCGAGACTTCGTCTCAAAAAAAAAAAAAAATTCTTTCTCTCTAGCTGGGTGCAGTGGCTCATGCCTCTAATTTTAGCACTTTGGGAGGCCAAGGCAGGTGGATCGCTTGAGGTCAGGAGTTCAATACCATCCTGGCCAACATGGTGAAACTCTGTCTTTAATAAAAGTAAAAAAATTTAGCCAAGTGTGGCGGTGTGCGCCTGTAGTCTCAGCTACTTGGGAGGCTGAGGCATGAGAATTGCTTGAACCCAGATGGCGGAGGTTGCAGTAAGACGAGATCGTACCACTGCACTCTAGCTTTGGCACAGAGTGAGACTTGGTCTCAAAAAAGAAAAGAAAAGAAAAGAAAACTCTTTCTCTTTATTTATAACTTGCCAACTTTAAACTTTTACTCCTCTGACAGTACTGCTATATTTGTATAACTTGTGAAGTAGGTTACTGTAAAAGTTTGCTGCGCACATCAAATAAAAGCATGCTTACACAAGTATTAACAAACACAGATCAATATGTAGCAGTAATGAGGGAAATGGTTTTACAAAATCAGGGTTTTTATGAAGAATGATCTTTGTGTACATCGATTTGTAATTGTCTATTGGCATTTTCAAAAAGATAGATTATTAGTTTGTTTTCATACTGCCATAAAAAACTACCTGAGACTGTGGCTCCCACTGTAATCCCAGCACTTTGGGAGGCTGAAGAGGGTGGATCACCTGAGGTCAGGAGTTCAAGACCAGCCTGGCCAACATGGCAAAACCCCATCTCTGCTAAAAATATCTAAAAATTTCCCTCATATGGGCATTTAGTGCTATAAATTTCCCACTAGACATTGCTTTATATGTGTCCCAGAGATTCTGGTACATTGTGTCTTCATTCTCAATGGTTTCAAACAACATCTTTATTTCTGCCTTCATTTTGTTGTTTATCCGGTTAATTCAGAAGCAGGTTGTTCAGTTTCCGTGTAATTGCGAGTGGGTTTCTTAATCCTGAGTTCTAATTTGGTTGCACTGTGGTCTGAGAGCCTGGTTGTTATGATTTCTGTTCTTTTGCATTTGTTGAGGAGTGATTTACTTCCAATTATGTGGTCAATTTTAGAGTAAGTGCGATGTGGTGCTGAGAAAAACGTATATTCTGCGGACTTGGGGTGGAGAGTCCTGTAGATGTCTATTTGGTCTGCTTGGTCCATGTTTGCATTCAAGTCCTGGATATCCTTGTTAATTTTTTGTCTCGTTGATCTGTCTAATATTGACAGTGGAGTGTTAAAGTCTCCCACTTTTATTGTGTAGGAGTCTACGTCTCTTTGTAGGTCGTTAAGAACTTGCTTTATGTATCTGGGTGCTCCTGTACTGGGTGCATATATATTTAGGATAGTTAGCTCTTGTTGCATTGATCCTTTTACCATTATGTAATGCCCTTGTCTCTTTTGATCTTTGTTGGTTTAAAGTCTATTTTATCAGAGACTAGGATTGCAACCCTACTTTTTTTTGCTCCCCATTTGCTTGGTAAATCTTCCTCCATCCCTGTATCTTGAGCCCATGTGTGTCCTTGCACGTGAGATGGGTTTCCTGAATAGAGTATACCAATGGGTCTTGACTTTTTATCCAATTTGCCAGTCTGTGTCTTTTGATTGGGGCATTTAGCCCGTTTACATTTAAGGTTAATATTGTTATGTGTGAATTTGATCCTGCCATTTTAATACTAGCTGGTTGTTTTGCCCATTGGTTGTTGCAGTTTCTTCAAAGTGCAGATGGTCTTTACCATTTGGTATGTTTTTGGAGTGGCTGGTACTGATTGTTCCTTTCCATGTTTAGTGCTTCCTTTAGGAGCTCTTGTAAGGCAGGCCTGGTAGTGACAAAATCTCTCAGCAACTGCTTGTTTGTACAGGATTTTATTTCTCCTTCACTTATGAAGCTTAGTTTGGCTGGATATGAAATTCTGGGTTGAAAGTTCTTTTCTTTAACTATGTTGAGTATTGGCCCCCACTCTCTTCTGGCTTGCAGGGTTTCTGCTGAGAGATCCACTGTGAATCTGATGGGCTTCCCTTTGTGGGTAACCCGACCTTTCTCTCTGGCTGCTTTTAGCATTTTTTCCTTCATTTCAACCCTGGTGAATCTGAGAATCATGTGCCTTGGGGTTGCTCTTCTTGAGGAATATCTTTGTGGTGTTCTCTGTATTTCCTGGATTTGAATGTTGGCCTGCCTTGCTAGGTTGGGGAAGTTCTCCTGGATAATATCCTGAAGAGTGTTTTCCAGCTTGGATTCATTTTCCTGGTCACATTCAGGTACACCTATCAAAGGTAGATTAGGTCTTTTCACATAATCCCGTATTTCTTGGAGGCTTTGTCCATTTCTTCTCACTCTTTTTTCTCTAATCTTCCTTCTCATTTTATTTCATTGAGTTTCTTGAAATCATTGATTTCATTCTTCAATCTCTGATATCCTTTCTTTTGCTCAATTGATTCAGCTATCGAAACTTGTGTATGTGTCACAAAGTTCTTGTGCTGTGTTTTTCAGCTCCATCAAGTTGTTTATGTGCTTCTCTAAGCTGGTTATTCCAATTAGCATTTTGTTTAACCTTTTTTCATGGTTTTTAGTTTCTTTGCATTGGGTTAGAATACGTTCCTTTAGCTCAGAGGAGTTTGTTATTACCCACCTTCTGAAGCCTGCTTCTGTCAATTCATCAAACTCGTTCTCCATCCTGTTTTGTTCCCTTGCTGGTTAGGAGTTGTGATCCCTTGGAGGAGAAGAGGTGTTCTGGTTTTTGGTGATTTCATCCTTTTTATGCTGGTTTCTTCCCATCTTCGTGGATTTATCTACCTTTGGTCTTTGAAGTTGGTAATTTCGGATGGGGTCTCTGAGTGGATGTCCTTTCTGTTGATGTTGAAGTGATTTCTTTTTGTTTCTTAGTTTTCCTTCTAACAGGCCCCTCTGCTGTAGGACTGCTGGAGGTCCACTCAGATCTTGCTTACCTGGGAATCACCCACAGGGGCTGCAGAACAGCAAGAATTGATGCCTGTTCTTTCCTCTGATAGCTTTGTCCCAGAAAGGTACCTGCCAGATGTCAGCAGAGCTGTCCTGTGTGAGGCATCTTTTTGGTTATACTGGGGTCAGGGAACTGCTTGAGGAGGCAGTCTGTCCCTTATCCGAGCTCAAGTGCTGTGCTGGGAGCTCCAATGCTCCCTTTAGAGTTGCTGGGCAGGTACGTTTAAGTCTGC
>CAUYLG010049210.1:0-13054 GCA_963573385.1 Cacajao melanocephalus
TAAAGAGGTAACAAGGAAGCCACAATGAACCCTGATAATGTTGTCAAGTAACCCTGCAATACCATTCAGGCCATAGGCATGGGCAAGGACTTCATGACTAAAACACCGAAAGCAAGGGCAACAAAAGCCAAAATAGACAAATGGGATCTAATTAAGAGCTTCTGCACAGAAAAACAATCATTAGAGTAAACTGGCAACCAACAGAATGGGAAAAAATTTTTGCAATCTACCCATCTGACAAAGGGCTAATATCCAGAATCTACAAAGAACTTAAGCAAATTTACAAGGAAAAAACAAACAACCCCATCACGCAGTAGGTGAAGGATATGAACAGACACTTTTCAAAAGAAGACATTTATGTGGCCAACAACCATATGAAAAAATGCTTATCATCACTGGTCTTTAGAGAAATGCAAGTCAAAACTACATTGAGATGCTACCTCACGCCAATTAGAATGGTGATCATTAAAAAATCTGGAGACAACAGATGCTGGGGAGGATGTGGAGAAACAGGAACCTCTTTTACACTGTTGGTGGAAGTGTAAATTAGTTCAACCATTGTGGAAGACAGTGTGGCAATTCCTCAAGGATCCAGAAATAGAAATACCATTTGACCCAGCAATCCCATTTGGGTATACATCCAAAGGATTATAAATCATTCTATTATAAAGACACATGCACATGTATGTTTATTGTGGCACTGTTTACAATAGCAAAGACTTGAAACCAACCCAAATGCCCATCAATGATAGACGGGATAAAGAAAATGTGGCACATATACACCATGGAATACTATGCAGCCATAAAAAAGAATGAGTTCGTGTCCTTTGCAGGGACATGGATGAAGCTGGAAACCATCATTCTCAGCAAACTGACACAAGAACAGAACCAAACACCACATGTTCTGACTCGTAAGTGAGTGTTGAACAATGAGAACACATGAATGCAGGGAGGGGAATATCACACACCGGAGCCTGTCGGGGATGGGGCAGCTAAGGGAGGAATAGCATTAGGAGAAGTACTTAATGTAGATGACAGGGGGATGGATGCGTCAATCCAGCATGGCATGTGTATACCTGTGTAACAAACCTGCACATTGAACACAGGTACCTCAGAACTTAAAGTATAACATTTTTTTAAAAAAAGTTTTCATTTTAGCAGTCAGGACCTAGTAAAGGTTTTTAGAAAAGGAAAGTGACACTATCATCTGTATTTTAGAAAGTCATTTGGAAATTAACTTTTTTATTTGTATTAAGGTTTGCCACAATTTAAGTGTCTTCCCTCTCTTTTGCCCTTGATCCCCATTAAACAAATTTTAAAACACCAAGAAACAGAGATTCTAATATTCCAAGTCTGTCTCAATGCTAGCTTCCTCCCAGATGCTTATCTTTATGTTGACCCTCTCTCTCAAGCTTTCAGTCTCTAACTATCTAAACAGTTGGTAGTCCTCAGAGTGAAAAACACTCACAAGGCTGTGAGGAAGAGACAATAGAAGGGTTTGCCTGAGACTCATAGCCAAAGCTCTGTGACTTTCAAAATGATACTGGGGAAATAATCCACTGCTGTTACTATGTGATTCAAGGCACCTGCTCACTTTCTTCTCTTACTTTATTTGGAACACTGAAGGAAAATCTTCTCTTCTTGTTGACCTTTCAGGGAAATATATATTACTTTATTTATTTGTATTGGGAGTAACTAAGCATATGTGTAATGAATTTGTCTTTCTTGAAATGCAAAGGGAAGTTAGACGTCTAACTATTACCAAAATGAAACTTCCAAAAAGAACTTTTAACTAATACACATTGTCTTTACTAACTACGGTAAACAAACTATTTCTTGGAAGGGATCCATGGATCTTGATTTACTTTGTTTAAGGATAATAACCCCAGGAAGGAAGAAATCTCTATATGATGCTGACTGAAGTCTGAGGATTTTCTGAGGATCTTCCATAATGGTACCACCAGTAAGCAGAGTACTGGCTGAGGAAAACCTAGAAGCATTAGGACCACTTAGGAAATAATCCAACAATAATTGGGCTCTAAAGATAGAAGACCTTGACTGGGCATGGTGGCTCACACCTGTAATCGTACCACTTTGGGAGGCTAAGGAGGGAGGATCCCTTGATCCCATGAGTTCAAGACTAGCTTGGGCAGCAAAGTAGGACTTTGTTTTCAAACAAACACATTAATTAATTAATTTAAAAAAGACCTTAAAGTCTCCAGGTTGTGTTTTTGGGGAAGTTGCTGATACCATTACCTGAGATAGAGAAGAATAATGTAGGTTTTGAAAGAATGTGATTAATTTTGGACATATTGAGTTTGATGTGCTAATGGTACATCACTGGAAAAGTATCAGCTGAGCATTTGGAGATTCAGATGAGAATTCAAAGAAGATTTATACTAAATATGTATAAGTGGGAGTATTGAATCCTCTCACTTATATAATAAACAGTATTCTACAGAACATGAAAAAAAGATGTGGGGTTTCATTTTCCATAATTATGGTATAATTTTTCATAATTTCCATAATTACCTTTAAAAGCTTATAAATGAATTATTCTAGAAAGAAAGACAAATTCCAGGTGATAGCCTCAATAAGAGATTGTTGAAAAGACCCTTAAGAGATATGTTAATAACTTGTATTTGTTTCAAGAACTTGTAAAAATTCACCGTCTCCATTATAAATTAACTTGTAAATAAGAAAAGAATGCATAAGCGCAAGTGATTGGTAGAAGAAATTAACAGAGAAAATGGGATCAAAGGGAAGTGGAAGAGAAAGGAAAGGATAAGACCATTTTGGCATCTGAGAAGAAAAAAAATGTAAGTATATATATATATAATTGGATTTTCAAGAAAGCAGACTATGGAGTATAAGTTGCATTGACTTACACTTATCCTAAGATGTTATGCGCCATAGGAAAAATATTTATTTTCTTGACATTTCTATTTAAAACTTATACTTTAAAATTTTTTAATTATCTTTAATCCTTATGAGATTGTGTTAGAATTACATATGATAGTAGAAGAGGAAAATTTATAATTGCTTATGAAGATATCCACTTATCTTTTTTTTTCATGCTTCTATTTTGGCAATAAAAATTGCCAAAGTCATTGAGAAAAAAGGAACTAAGAAAGCACAGGGCTTCTTTGAAGAGTGATTTAGGCTGCAGACAAAGTTGGAAAGATACAGTCTGATTATGATAGCATGGAGCCTAAGAGTAGAAAGTAAAACTTTCACTGCATCCTCTTCAAATTTTTCTATCTACTTCAGTTCCTTAACTATGGAAATGAAATGAGGATATTGTCTGTCTATCATCTGTGGACTTCTATAGTAACATTACGTCACAAGCATTTATTATTTCTATATTTATAAACTTCATCAAAATTTTTGTATAAATACCTTTTTGTATAGAAGTCTTTTAAAAGATACCATTTTTAAAAGTCATCTTTCCTGTTCAACTCATACAAAAGTTAAGTGAAGACTCTATTAGTAAAGGATAAAAGCAACTAGCATTTGACTCTTACAGAGCCAATTAGTTTCCTTACTGTTTGCTCCAAAATCCTTTCCACCTCCTCCACTAGAAGTAAAACAGTTTAGTCCCTGGCATAGTGCCTGATACACAGTAGATGCTCAGAAAGTATTTATTGAATGAATGAATCAATTATTCAATATATATTACAGCAAATACTGTGTACTAGTAGTCACTGTTCTAGACACTGGAGAAACAGTAAACAAATAAAATTAAGTTCTTACTATCATGGAGCTTACAATATCTTGGGAGAGACAGACAATAAACTACATATATATACATGTACATATATGTATATACACACACACACATGCTTTTATATATATACACATCAAATAGTTATAAAGGCTGAAATAATGTTAACATGAGGGAAAAGAGTACTGATGGCTTCTTTTCTTTATAGAGTGATTAGTGAAGCTCTTATTCTGAGATGGAAAACCACTAGAAGATATGGAACAAAGGGTATTATATCATCTGATTCATATTTTAAGAGAATCATTCTTCTGATGATTGTCATGTAGAGAAAGACTATATGGGGTAAGGATAGAAGCAGTCAGGAAATTTTTGCAGTAATCTAAGTAGGAGATGATGATGGTTTGGACTAGGAGATGAGATTAGAGAGGTTGATGGGGAATTGGGAAAGGGTTTGCAGTTTTGCAGATCATGAAGGACCTCATAGACTATGGAAGGACTTTGGAATTTATTCTGAATAAAACTACTGGCCATTAAAATGCTTTGTAACATGTTATGTGAAACCTCTGACTTACATTTTAAAAGGATCACTCACTCACAATGTGTGAGCATCAGACCATAGGGAAAAGAGTGGAGGCAGAGGAGACCAGCTGATAGGTTGTTACAATTATCTAGGTAAGAAATAATGATCACTTGAGCTACTACAATATTAGTACAGGCAGTGAGAAGTGATCAGATTCCGAATATGTTTTGAAAGTTACAGGATACATTGGTAAAGAAAAAAACATATATCCAGGTTTATTACTTAAATAAATAGAAGAGTGTAATTGCCATTTCCTGAGAAAAGGAAGACTTCAGGAAAGGATTGGGTAGAGGAGGGTAGGAATCAAGTGTTCCCCTTTGAAACTGGTAAGTTTGTGAAGCCTATTAGATACGTGTCTAATAGATGGTGAAGAAGCTGACAGATTCATAAGTTTAAAGTCCAGGGAAGATAGTAAAGACAAATTTATAGTCATCATTGTATATATAGGACTTAAACCTGTAGGACTAAATGAAATCATTTAGGGGAGAAGTGTAGATAGAGAAGAGGTCAGAGGACTAAGCAATGGGGCAAGAGGTCAAAAAGATAAGGAAAAGCCACCAAGGGCGATAGGAAGGCATAGCTAGTGAGGTGGTAGAACCAGGAGAGATTGGTGTACTGAAGGCTAATGGAAGAAAGTTTTAAAGAAAGGAGGGCATGATCAAATGTGTCATATGATGCTGATGGGCCAAGTCAGATTCAGAATGAGTCTTAAAAATTGGATTTGACAATGTAGAGATTACTGCCAGTCTTAATAAGAGTATTTTGGGTAAGTGATAGAGATAAAAGTTTGGGGAGAATTTGAGAAAGAATAGGCTTCTTGCAAAGAAAAGAGATAGGACAAACCATTAGATTAAAAGATGTCCATCAGTCACAATTCGTGGACCTTGTTTGGATCCTGACTCAAATAAATTTAATTATGGATGAACATATGGACAGACAAAGAGAATGAGAGGAAGAGAGGACGTTTATGAGTTATGAGCTAATTGGAAATTTGAACACATACTAAATATTATATTACAGGAAGAGTATTATTGGGGCATTTTTCTTGGTGTGATAATACTATGGTTATATATATTTTTTAAATCCTGTTATTTGAAAGATACATGTTTAGGTATGAAATAATACATGGATTTGCATCAAAACAGTACAAAGGTGAGAAGAGAGCATGGAAGGAATAAATGATACAATTTGGCTACAAGTTACAATTGTTGAAGCTGAGTGTTGGGGACCTAGGGGCTCATTATACTTTTCTTGTCTATTTTTATATATTTTTTGACTTTGTTTAATAAAAAGGTACACAGAAGGAATGGAAAGACATGAAATAGAGATAGCAACTTTGGTCAGCAGGAAATTAAAACACGAAAATACATCGAGTTAGCACACTCTAGATATTTGTATATCTCCTTATGTAACACAAACTATAAAAATATTTGTTAAGATAAAAATCCTTACACTATCAAATTTCCTAACCTCAAAGACTGGCTCCAAGAAAAATAGAAACAACTTGGTTAAAAGTTTATTATTACCCTCTTTGTGGACACTAAAGAATACTATAATATGGATTTGAACTATCCCAGATACCATTGGAGTAGTTATTTGTAAAATAAACATGGATCAGAAAGCTGGACCATGTAATGGCTATTCTTCAAGACTCTCCAACTTTTAAAAAATGCATGTTTAGCATTTTCTAGTATATAACACACTAATATGCTGGAATTACCTGTTCTTCTCCTTTCTTGTCACAAGTGCCCATGGTAGGGTATAAAATGATTACTGACCTGGGCATTCACCTTTTTGGCTTTGCTTTGCTGCTGGTTTTATTTCTGTGAGTGAAATTAGAAAATATAGCAACAACTGCCTAGTTATTATTAGATGTTATTACTGTGACAACCAGTTTTATAACTTATACAATGCTATTAATAAACTAAACTTCAATGAATTAAAAAGATGTGAATACAGGAAGACTAGCAGGAGGCAAAACATTTACCTCAGTATGGGGAAACACAATAAGGATTGAAACAAAAAGTGACATTCAAAATTATATTTGGTTATATAATCAAGGGAATAAATCAGTGGAGTATTAGATAAATTTCCACCTCTTTCCTACTAATGCTTGTTATAGCTCTTATGTTTCTCATTAAGATCACTGAGATGGGCAGTTCTACTGATTAAGAACTTTACTAATGAGCTCAGAAATTTCTTAACTAATTGGGACAAGACAGCACTTCAATTACGTTTATTCCAAGGCCACACTGTACTCTAGATTGAGAAGTCACCCATATTCTGTTTCTCATCTCAAGTATATTTATCCGCCTTGTCTAGCCAAGCTTTTAGAAATACGCATCTAATTTATGTGAAGCGTCAGCCTAGCCATGGTCACACAGTGCCAGAAATATTGAATGTGTGCCATATTCTCAGCATTTCAGAGGGTCAAGAGGAGGAATAAGACTAATAACATCAGTCTCACATCCATAAGATGAAGAAAAGCAAAGTACTACAGCTGCTCATAGTAGGATAATTGCCAGTTCCTTTATTTAGTCCCATGCTCAACCGAAAGTAAAATTTTTATACCCCAAATGTAGGATTATTTGGAGGGAAAGGAATGGACAGATAAAATGGAAGAGAGAAAAGACTTCTCTGTTTGACTTTTGTCAGGGTCTTAGTCCATGCCAATTGTCCAGTCTCCAGTATCAACTTCAAACTCACATCAGGAAACCTAATTGTCCTGCTATGTGCTCCTCCCTACATCTTCCAGAACTCCAAAGCTTTTGTAGCTTCCTGCTGCTACCATGAGTTCTTCCCAAACCTGTGTCCTAGAGGACCCAGCAAGAAACATGATCCTGTTCTATATACCTCATGAATCTTACCTGTCTTCAGCTTTTTATTTTTTGGCCTTAATTCACCTGCACTACTCTGTGGCTGCTCAGAAATTTCTTTTCTTCACTTATTCTGCTACTGCACAACTTAGCTTTGTCTGGGCAAACATGCCAGTCTCTTAATCCAACTTCAGATGCAAGATAAAGAGAGATAACAAGATAGAGTGGCACCCACAAGAGCCTTCCACATTCAAACACTGCTGTGTTAAGGTGTGCCTAACCACACCCTAGAAATAAATTCTAGCACCAGATCCTACAAACCAGAGGAATGATCAAAATACAAAAGCTTTGCCCTCTCCACATGGAATACTGTCCACAGAAATGAGGTCTGGAAGTCCACAGATCCTATGCCAGTAGATAACCATATCTGGCCCCTCACAAGGGATGTTGCTATATAGATCTCAGCTAGTTGTGCAGTTTGAAGAACCCCATTCTCTCTACATGGGATGTTACCCTATAGTGGGCCTTAGGCAACCAACTAATTTTTATGTTATTTTCATTATTAATCAGTTGAGAATATTTTCTAATTTTTGTTGTGAATTCTTTGACCTGTGAGTAACATTTAGAGGCATACTACTTAATTTAGAAAGAGTTGGGGATTTTCTAGTCACCTTTTTGTTACTGATTTCTAGAATAATTTTTATTGTCATCAAAGGACATAATCTGAATAATTTCAATCCTTTAAAAATCTTAGAGTTGCTGTTTATAATTATTATACTTTAAGTTCTCGGGTACATGTGCAGATCATGCAGGATTGTTGCATAGGTATACACATGCCATAGTGGTTTGCTGCATCCTTCCCCCCATCATCTACATTAGGTATTTCTCCTAATGTTATGCCTTCTCAATACCCCCACCCCCTGCAAATTCCTCCCCTAGCTCTCCCATCCTCCAACAGGCCCTATTGTGTGATGTTCCCCTCCCTGTGTCCATGTATTCTCATTGTTGAACACGACATATCAGAATCTCTGGGATACATTTAAAGCAGTGTCTACAGGGAAATCTGTAGCACTAAATGCCCACATGAGAAGCAAAGAAAGATCTAAAATCCACACCCTTTGTGGGTAACCCGATCTTTTTCTCTGGCTGCCCTTAACATTTTTTCCTTCATTTCAACCCTGATGGATCTGACTCTTATGTTCCTCGGGGTTGCTCTTCTCGAGGAATATCTTTGTGGTGTTCTCTGTATTTCCTGAATTTGAGTGTTGGCCTGCCTTGCTAGGTTGGGGAAATTCTCCTTGATAATATCCTGAAGAGTGTTTTCCAACTCGGTTTCATTCTCCCCATCACATTCAGGTACACTGATCAATAGTAGATTTGGTCTTTTCACATAATCCCATATTTCTTGGAGGCTTTGTTCATTTCTTTTCACTCTTTTTTTCTCTAATCTTCCCTTCTCATTTTATTTTATTGAGTTGATCTTCAATCTCTGATATCCTTTCTTCTGCTTGCTTGATCGATTCAGCTATTAAAACTTGTGTATGCTTCACAAAGTACTTGTGCTGTGTTTTTCAGCTCCATCTAGTAGTTTATGTTCTTCTCCACTCTGGTTATTCTAGTTAGCATTTTGTCTAACCTTTTTTCAAAGTTTTTAGTTTCTTTGCATTGGGATAGAACATGCTCCTTTAGCTCAGAGTTTGTTATTACCCACCTTCTGAAGCCTGCTTCTGTCAGTTCATCAGACTCATTCTCCATTCAGTTTTTTTCCCTTGCTGGTGAGTTCTGATCCCTTGGAGGAGAAGAGGCATTCTGGTTTTCCATGATTTCAGCCTTTTTGCACTGCTTTCTTCCAATCTTCATGGATTTATCTTTCTTTGGTCTTTGAAGTTGGTGACTTTCGGATGGGGTCTCTGAGTGGGCATTTTTTCTGTTGATGTTGAAGCTATTTCTTTCTGTATTTTAGTTTTCCTTCTAACAGTCAGGCCCTGCTGCTGCAGGACTGCTGGAGGTACCCTGCTTGCCTGGGAATCACCACAGGGGCTGCGGAACAGGAAGGATTGCTCCCTGTTTTCTCCTCTGGTAGCTTCATCCCAGAAGGGTACCCACCAGATGTCTGTCAGAGCTTTCCTGTATGAGGTATCTCTTAGGATATATGGGGGTCAGAGAGCCACTTGAAGAGGCAGTCTGTCCCTTATCAAAGCACAAGTGCAGTGCTGGGAGCTCCATTTCTCCCGTCAGAGCTGCTGGGCAGGGACGTTTAAGTTTGCTGATTTGGAACTCACAACCACCCCTTTTCCCAGGTGCTCTGTCTCTGGAAGGTGGGGCTTTATTTTTAAGTCCCTGATGGGTGGCTACCCTTTTTCAGAGATGCCCTGCCCAGCAAAGAGGGATCCTAGTCACAGTCTGCTTGCAGAGGCCTTGCTAAGCTGCTACAGGCTCTGCCCAGCTGCAGTGTAAACTTCCTTGCAATTTTGTTTACACAGGCAAGGTTAGAACTGCCTTGGTAATGGTGGACTGCCTTGGTAATGGTGGACTGCCTCGGTAATGGCAGACACCCCTCCCCTCACCGAGCCTGACTGTCCCGGGTCGAGCTCAAACTGCTGTGCTGGCTGAGAAAATCTCAAGTCAGTGGGTCTCAGCTTGCTGGTCTTTGTCGGGGGTGGGACCTGCCAAGCCTGATCTCTTGGCTCCCTGCCTTCAGCCCCCTTTTTTTCAGAGGAATAGATGGTTCTCTCAGGCATTCCAGGTGCCAGCTGAAACAGCTGCCCAGTTTTGTGGTGCTGCTGTTGTCGGCACCAGGGGGCATCTCCTGGTCTGTGAGCTGTAAAGAACATGGGAAAAGCACAGTATCTGAACCAGAGTGTCTGGAAAAGTCCCCAGTGGCCTCCCTTAGATAGAGGGGGAGTTCTCCGGCCCACTGCACTTCTTGGGTGGGCCAACACCCTGCCCTGCCTCGGTTTGCCCTCCTTGGACTACACCCACTGTCCAAACAGTCCATTGAGATGAACCTGGTACCTCGGTTGGAAATGCAGAGATAACTCACCTTCTGTGTCTCTCTCACTGAGAACTGCACCCCGGAGCTGTTCCTATCCTGCTATCTTGATGGAAGTCCCAGAGTTGCTTTTTTGAATTGGTCAGTTTTGGAAATGTTTAAAACAAGAATTTTATTCTGGCTCTCAATCCAAGATGGCTGATTAGGAGCAGCTCTGGATTGCAGCTCCCAGCAAGAGCGTGGAGAATGAGTGGACACCACATTTCCAGATGAATTTTTATTGCCCACAGACCAGGAGATCCCCGGGTGGAGGAAACCCATGAGTCGCCAGTGTGGCTGTTTTGGCCGGCGCAGTGGGTCTCTGCACAAAATACACAGCTCCTGGCACCCTTTCAGTTGGCAACTGGAGCACCTGGAAGACAGAGTGGCCCATTCAGCTGATAAAAAGGGGACTGAAACAGGGAGCCAGGCAAGGAGATTCCCAGGCAAAAAAGCACTACGAATCTCCAGAGTGGCTGTTTCAGCCAGCGCAGTAGGTCTCCGCACGGGAAATCACACAGATCTGGGCACCTTTTCAACAGGCAACTGGAACGCCTGGGAGACAGACCATTTCAGATAACTCATTGTATGAGACCAACATCATCCTGATACCAAAACGTGGCAGAGACACAACTAAAAAAGAAAATTACAGGCTAATATCCATAATGAACATTGATGCAAAAATCTTCAATAAAATACTGGCAAACTGAATCCAACAGCACATCAAAAAGCTTATCCATCACGATCAAGTCAGCTTATTCCAGGGATGCAAGGCTGGTTCAACATACACAAATCTATAAACATAATCCATCACAAAACAGAACCAAAGACAACAACCACATGATTATCTCAATAGATACAGAGAAGGCCTTTGACAAAGTTCAACAGCCCTTTATGCTAAAAACTCTCAATAAACTAGGTATCGATGGAAGATATCATAAAATAATAAACTCTAATTATGACAAACCCACAGCCAATATCATACTGAATGGGCAAAAACTGGAAGCATTCCCTTTGAAAACTGGCATAAGACAAGGGTGCCCTCTCTCCCCACTCCTATTCAATTTAGTATTGGAAGTTCTAGCCAGAGCAGTCAGGCAAAAAAAAGAAATAAAGGGTATTCAATTAGGAAAGGAGGAAGTCAAAACAACCAGCTAGCATCAAAATGGCAGGAAAAAATTCACACATAACAATATTAACCCTAAATGTAAATGGGCTAAACACCCCAATCAAAAGACACAGACTAGCAAATTGGATAAAAACCCAAAACCCATTGGTGTGCTGTATCCAGGAAACCCATCTCACATACAAGGATACACAAAGGCTTAAAATAAAGGGATGGAAGATTTACCAAGCAAATGGAGAGCAAAAAAAAAAAGCAGGAGTTGCAATCGTAGTCTCTGATAAAATAGACTTTAAGCCAACAAAGATCAAAAGAGACAAAGAAGAACATTACACAATGGTAAAAGGATCAATGCAATAAGAAGAGCTAACAATCCTAAATATATACGCACCTGATACAGGAGCACCGACATACATAAAGCAAGTTCTTAATGACTTACAAAGAGACTTAGACTCCCACACAATAATAGTGAGAGACTTTAACACTCCACTGTCAATATTAGATAGGTCAATGAGACAGAAAATTAACAAGGATATCCAGGACTTGAATTCAGACCTGGACCAAACAAACCTAATAGACATTTACAGAACTCTCCACCCCAAATCCACAGAATATTCATTTTTCTCAGCACCCCATCACACCTACTCTAAAACTGACCACATAATCGGAAGTAAATCACTCCTAAGCAAATACAAAAGAACAGAAATCATAAACAATCTATCAGACCACAGTGCAATCAAGTTAGAACTCAGAATTCAGAAACTAACTCAGAACCACACAGCTTCATGGAAACGGTACAACTGGCTCTTGAATGTTGACTGGATAAACAATGAAATGAAGGCAGAAATAAAGAGGTTCTTCGAAACCAACAAGAACAAAGACACAATGTACCAGAATCTCTGGGACACATTTAAAGCAGTGTCTAGAGGAAAATATATAGCAATAAATGCCTACATGAGAAGCAAGGAAAGAACTAAAATCAACACCCCATCATCAAAATTGAAAGAGCTAGAGGAGCAAGATCAAAAAAACTCAAAAGCTAACAGAAGACAAGAAATGACTAAGATCAGAGCAGAACTGAAGGAGATAGAGGCACAAAAAACCCTTCAAAAAATCAGTAAATCCAGGAGCTGGTTTTTTGAAAAGATCAACAAAATAGACCACTAGCCAGATTTAAAAAAAAAAAGAATAATCAAATAGATTCAAGAAAAAATGATAAAGGGGATATCACCACTGATTCCACAGAAATACAAACCACCATCAGAGATTATTACAAACAACTCTATGCACATAAACTAGTAAACTTGGAAGAAATGGATAAATTCCTGGACACTTACATCCTGCCAAGCCTAAACAAGGAAGAAGTTGAAACCCTGAATAGACCAATAACAAAGGCTGAAGTTGAGACAGCAATTAATAGCCTACCACCCGAAAAAAGCCCAGGTCCAGATGGATTCACAGCCGAATTCTACAAGACATGCAAAGAGGAGCTGGTACCATTCCCTCTGAAACTATTCCAATCCAAAAAGAGGGAATCCTTCCCAAATCATTTTATGAGACCAACATCATCCTGATACCAAAACTTGGCAGAGACTCAACAAGAAAAGAAAACTTCAGGCCAATATCCATGATGAACATAGATGCAAAAATCTTCAATAAAATACTGGCAAACCGATTGCAACAGCACATCAAAAAGCTTATCCATTACGATCAAGTAGGCTTCATCCTGGGGATGCAAGGCTGGTTCAACATATGCAAGTCTGTAAACGTAGTCCACCAC
>CAUYLG010049211.1:0-67826 GCA_963573385.1 Cacajao melanocephalus
ATATACATATATACTTATATACATATGTACTTATATATGTATATATACTTATATACATATATATACTTATACATACAGATATCATAAGCATATGTAATCAAATATATTGTTGCTATTATTATGAACAAACTGTTATTTAAAAAAAAACAACCTTCACTTAGTCTTTCTATGATGTTACTTCTTTCTTTATGTAGATCTGGGTTTCTTACCCATAAAATTTTCTCTCTCACTAAAGAACTTCTTTGAACATTTCTTGTAAGGCTGGTCTACTAACAACACATTCCTCAATATTTGTTTGTCTGACAAAGTTTTTATTACTCCTTTACTTGTGAAAGATAATTCTGCAGGCTACAGAATTCTAGAGTGGTGATTTTTTTCTTACAACACATTACAAATGTATATACAAACATATAATAAGCATATACACACACAGATATATTATATATATACATATATATATATATACTTTATATAAATAAGCTTATGTATAACAGAAATGAATGACAGCAATGAGACAATGGATAAAAAGAAGAATTAGGTTTATTTTGTTATTATAAGATATTCTCAGTACCCACAAAGTGGTTTTGTGTTATTTGAAAGCTGGCTTATGTCTACAGCCATACTACCCTGAGCATGCCCGATCTCATCTGAAAGCTGGCTTATATTAGTTGTATACTGCAAAGTCTAGGGCAACCCCTATAAAAAGTAAAAAAGGAAATATAGCAGGTATCCTAAGAAAGAAGAAAAATAGAATCATAAAGTGCTAAATTGAAACCACAAAAGGCATAAAAAAGTAGAAGACAAAAATAGGAACAAAGAACAATGGCAACAAATAGAAAACAGTGAGAAATATAGCAGATATTAATCCAACTATATTAATAATCACTTTGAACATAAATGGGCTAAATACACCAAGAGACAGATTTTCAAAGGGGATGAAAACATCACACAACTATTCGTTGTCTACAAGAAATCCACATTAAATATAAAGACACACAGAGTATCATATGTTCCACAACCCCCAGTGGATGCCTGAAACCTTAGATAGTATTGAACCCTATACATACTATATTTTTTCCTTACAGTAATGGGTGAGTAGCATACACAGCAAGAATATTCTAGACAAAGGGAATGATTTATGCACCAAGAAGGATGGCATAGGATGGCATGAATGTTCATCATGCTATTTAGAATGGTGCAAAAAAAATTTAAAGTTTAGGAGTTGCTTGTTTCTGGAATTTTTCATTAAATATTTTTGGATTGCAGTTGCCCATGGGTAACTGAAACCACGGAAAGCAGAACTGTGGATAAAAAGGGACTACTGTATAGCTTCAAAGTAAATGGATGGAAAAAGTTATGACATGTTAGCACTAATCAAAAGAAAGCAGAAGTAGCTACATTAATTTCTGGCAGGGCAGAATTCAGAACAAGGAAAGTTATCAGGCAGAGGGAGGTATTATGTAGTGATAAATGGGTCAGTTCTCCAAGAAGACACACAAGTCTTCAATATGCATTTGCCTAAAAACAGTATCAAAACACATGAGGCAAAATCTGATAGAACTGCAAGAAAAAACAGATGAATCCACTTTTATACTTGGATATTTACACACCCCTCTACCAGAAATGTATAGATTTGGCAAGCTGAAAAATCAGTAAGGACGTAGCTGACCTGAAGAGTACCATCAGTCAAGTGGGTATAATCGGCATCTACTGACTACCTCATCAACAATAGCATAATACACATTCTTCTCAAGATGATACAGAATTTTCACTAACATAGACCACATTATGAGTCATAAAATACCTTGACAAGTTTTGAAAAATAGAAATCATACAATATCTGCTCTCAGACTACAAGGGAATTAAATTAGATATCAGTAATAGAAAGATACCTGAAAAGTCCCCAAATACTTCAATGTTAAACAACACACTTATAAATAACACATGGAGCCCAGAAAAAGTCTCAAGAGAAGTTTTAAAATATATTAAATGAAATAAAAATGAAAACACAAATATGTGTGGGATACAGTGAAAGCAGGGCTTATAGGGACATTTGTAGCATTGAATGAATAATTATCAAAGAAGAAATCTAAAACCAATAATCTAAGCTTCCACCATTAGAAACAAGAAAAAGAGCAAATTAATTTCAAAGTAGGCAGAAGGAAAGAAAGGATAAGAAATGGAGCAGCAAGCAATTAATTTGAAAATAAGCAACAGAGAAAACTGATTGTTGAGAAAGCTTTATAGAGCTTTTATAGAGAAAGCTTAATTATTGAAAAGATTAACAAAAGTGCTAAGTATCTCACCAAGCTAAGAACAAAAAGTGGATGCAAATTGCTGATATAAGAAACAAAAGAGAGGACTTCATTACATACCCCATGCACATTAAAGGGATAATAAAAGAAATACTACAAACAACCCTATTCCTGCAAATTTAATAATCTAAATAATAGATTTAATAATCCTGCAAATTTAATAATCTATATCTATATATATCTTTTCCTCATATAGATCTCATATATATATGAGATATAATCAACAATTAACATCTTTCCAAAACAGGAAGCAACAGGCTCAGATGGGTTCACTGGTGAATTCTATAAAACATTTAATGAAAAAATGATGTCAATATTTTATAATTTCTTTCAGTGTTACCCTAATACCAAACCAAAGACACTACAAGAAAGGAAAACCGAAGACGAATATTTCTTAAGAATATAGATGCAAAAATCCTCAACAAACTATTAGCAAATTGAACCTAACAATGTGTAAAAATAATTATACATCACAACTACTCTATGGACTCACCCCGAATTCTTTCTTGCATGAGATCGAAGAACCCTCACTTGGGGTGTGGATTAGAACCTCTTTCCAGTAACAAAGTAACTAGTTAATAATAAAGACAAAAAATTCAAAAAGGAACAAAGAGCTAAAGAATATAGTAAATATTAACTGTCAAAAATTTAATAAATCATATTATTATACAATTCTTATCAAGAATTATTCTTTTTTTAAAATCACAGCCATGAAGGACAAACATCTGAAGTCCAAATGTTTGTGTCACCTTCACCCCAAGTTTTCTTGAGGTTGTGACTCAAGAAAAACCCAGAATCAATGTTTCTTCTCTTTAGTGATTTAGCAATGATAAAGATATAAATCTATATATAACTATATTTGAAAGTGTATAAAACCAACTTTCTTATGTGAAACAGCTTGTAAATTGTTGCTTTCTGCCTCTAGGATTGTGTGTTTTAAATCATTTTAACATTTGGTGTTTTCACTGGCTTTTTGTTTTCCTCATGAATACAGGCTTTATTAATAAATTCCAACAATTTTTATATCTCTTTTTTGCCTGAAGCAGATTTTTAAAATGTGCTAGGCATTTATACGTTTCCTAAATGCAGAGGGACCCATTTCAAATGACCCATCAATAGACTCCATGTTGAATAAACAATGGTGAAGGCACACAATGGGGCCATAAAGAACAAGGACTGAGTCTGTGTACTGACGTGGAGTGATAAGCTTGGACATGGTTTTAGGTGAAAAAAAGCAAGGTACATAGCATTAATAAGTATGTTATCTTTTGTGAAAGAAAAATGAGGAAATAATTTGCTTATTCTTACAATGTTACACTAGAAGGATAAATTAGAAATCACTGAAAATGATGGACAGAATGGCTGAAGATGGGAGGTAACAGAATAGGAATGAAGTGGAGAAGATAAATGGGAACAGAAGGACCTAACTCTGTATGCTAGTGGTAATACAACCACACAGAGAAGAGATCAGTGACTTCTGAGCAAAATATGCTGACTATAAGTGCAATATATATGTATGTACATAATATATATGTACATATATATATATATATATATATATATAAAATATGTATTGCACCTGCTGTCTTTCATGTGATTCCAATACTAGAGTCAGGCTGGAATTTGGTGTCTTATTGCTACAAAAATTCTGTTTTGTCAGCTTTAAGGTCTCTATTTTAATGGTAAAGCTGGTCAGCTATGCCTGAATTCCAAAGGGAGGAGGTTATAATGAGGCATGTCCTATATATATACATATACATATATATACATATATGTATATGTATATAATATATATACAATATAAATATAAATATATATATACAATATAAATGTCATTCCTAGTAATTAATATATATTATAGTATATATATTATATATAGTAATTATATTTATTAAATATATATAGTAATATATGTAATATATAATATATATTAATTACTAGGAATTACATTTATATATTATATATTAATTACTTGGAATGACATATACATATATATATACACACACACACATATATAGGACACGCCTCATTATAACCTCTTCCCTTTGGAATTATATAATATATATAATATATATTATATATTATATATATATTAATTACTAGGAATGACATTTATATTGTAATTTTTAAATTACAGAAGTAGGATAAACATAGGAAAATATATTCAGGATTTTAATAAACAAGAGTCTGTCAACAAAAAAGGTCAAATTCTGTAAAATATTAGCAGAGATTTATTCTGAGCCAAATACGAATGACCATGGCCCATGACACAGTCCCAGGAGAGCCTGAGAATGTGTGTCCAAGGTGATTGGGGCACAGGTTGGCTTTATACATTTTACAGAGATGTAAGACATCAATCAATACATGTAATGTATATATTGGTTTTTTTCCTGAAAGGACAACTCAAAACTGAGGGTGGAGATGGGGGCTGCTTCCTGGTTGTAGGTGTATTCAAAGATGTTCTGATTGACAACTGCTTAAAAGAACTATTAAATAAAGACCTGGAATCAATAGAGAGGAATGTCCAGGTTAAGATAAGCGGTTGTGGAGACCACAGTTTTGTCATGCAGATGAAGCCTCCAGGTAGCAGGCTTCAGAGCTCTTATCAGACCTATAAAGGTGCCAGACTCTTCATTAATTCTCTCTTGGATGAGGGAAAAGACCTAGAAAGGGAAGGGGATTCTCTACAGAATGCAGATTTTCCCCACAAGAGACAGCTTTGCAGGGCCATTTCAAAATATGTCAAAGAAATATATTTTGGAATAAAATACATCTATTTCTTCAGGGCCCGCTGTCATGTGATGCCAACACTAGTGTCAGGCTGGAATTTGGTGTCTTATTGCTACAAAAAGTCTGTTTTGTCAGTTTTAATATCTCTATTTAATGATAAAGCTGGTCAGCTATGCCTGAATTCCAAAGGGAGGAGGTTATAATGAGGCATGTTCAAGGCCTACGTCCCATCATGGCCTGAGCTAGCTTTTCAGGTTAACTTTGGAATGCCCTTGTCCACAAGGAGGAGTCCATTCAATTGGTTGAAGGACTTAGAATTTTATTGTTGGTTTCCACTCTTAGTGTAAAATGAGATATATAATTAAAATCTAAATACAGTAAGATAAGCAAATAAAAAAATGAGAAAAGCTACACATACACAAATCTAAGAAGAAAATTTTTGAATTATAATACTATGAATGTATAATTTTTTAAAGTGTGTATGTATGTATGTTTGTATGTGTTCCTATATGTGCCCACTGAGAAGGCCTAGAAAGTGCCACCTCAGTATACTATATGTGATGGCCAGATCTTTGTTCTAGATATATTCTCCACCAAAAGGAAGAGAGAAGGCTAATTACATATTTGTGCAAGATGAGCTGAAGATATCTTCTTAGTTCGGAAATCAAAGAAGCTTTTAATGATTAAAGGAGTGTGACAAAAAGACATGAGAGCTAGCTTGAAGTCCAGGCATCCCATTAGCCAAATTTTGGACAATTTGAACATCAAAAAGAATAAAGACTTCAATATGTTGCCAAACATTGAAAAATAAAAGTTTCATATTCTACAGTAAAATACAAAATGAAGAGTTAAACTTAGAATGATAAAAAAAAAAAAAACTCATTACAGATTATTGCCCTGACATAGAAAGATTAATTCAGGAAAAGACTTTTGCTAGCATTTGTAGAACAACAGGATAGGTGAAATGTATTAATTATCCAGTTTAGCCCTCACGAGGCCCTTTGAGGTCTTATTATTCCCATTAAGGCACACAATAATTAATTTAATTAGTCCAAGATCACATCACTATTAAGTACCAAATTTTTAATCCAGATTTGTCTGGAGATGAGACCTGTCATTATCTGTATCTAAGGATACAAGTCTTCTGGGCAATTATGGTGTGGTTTCTCTGTGCAAAGCACACTGACATATATTAGGGTGAAATAAAAGCAGAGTGCATCTTCAAATTTACCTCTGCAAAAAAAGGATGATACAGGAAAAAATGGCATGCCAAAAAGAGCTCGAGCCAAATGTGACCAATTAGGGAAATTTTTATAACATAAGCTCCATCCAAATGGTCACTGTGGCACTGTTGGCCATATGGACTAAGGAAAATGCATTGCAGAGCAAGGGAGGCAGCAGCCAAGTGTGGAAGCCAGTAGCGTGGGGTGGGGTGGAGTGCAAGGAGGACTAGAATATCCTTTTGGGGCCACTGGGTAGGGAGGGCTCTTGAATTTAAAGTCTTAAAATTCACCAAAGCTAATTCATGTGTGTCTTAAACATAAATACCACTCCTTGGATGGCAGACAGGAGAGACACTGGGCCCAGACATCATAAATTGGGTGTCTTCAAGCAATGCAGATACTGGCCCCCTGGAAACACAGGACTGGGAGCTCAAGTGAGAAAGTACAATTGGAACGATAACTTGGGAGTCATCGCCAAATGAATGACTGTGAAAGCTTTGGGTTCTTTGAAAGAGAAGAGAAGCGTTCAAGGGCAGAATCTTAGGGTAGTGTCTGAACAGGGGACAAGAAGAAAAGAAGGTTCAGGGCTGGGTGTGGCAACTCATTCCTGTAATCCCAGCACTTTGGGAGGCCAAGGAGGAGGATCGCTTGAGCCCAGGAGTTTGAGACCAGCCTGGGCAACATAGAAAGACCTCATATCTACAAAAAACTTTTTAAAAAAGTTATCCAGGCGTGGTGCTGTGCTCCTGTGACTAGAGCTGCTCGGGAGCCTAAGGTAGGAGGGTCCCTTGAGCCCAGGAGGTTAAAGCGGCTGCAGTGAGCCACAATCATGCCACTGCACTCCAGCCTGGGTGACAGAGCAAGACCCGATCTCAAACACAAAACAAAGAAAACAGAGTTCAGGCAGGGAGAAGGGGGCACATGCAAACAGGGAGCCATGTGCAGAGTCTGGCTTCCAGAAATGGGGGCCCCCCACCTCCTCGGCGAACTTGAAAACCACCACCACAGAGCAAGAGTTATTGTGCTTAGAATTATTCAAAGGCTGGCTGTTATCCTGGAGTTTGCTGGATTAATTTATTTTTAAAAATTTTGCAGATGGACCTTTTTCATCTCTTTGATGACTTCACACATTATAATTAAACACATTTTGGTTGTGAGCACATTATCAAAGACATTAGAAGCAAAGAAGGGGGAGAATAAGAATTTTGCAAACTGTTGAAGATAAAAGTTGAGGGCCTTTATTTAGGATGCAGTAATTAATGGTGTTTGAATTTTAGAGGGAGGTATAGAGGCAGAGTAGTTGCACATAGCTGAATGAGGTGTACAGGCATGAACCATAACAGAAAGCCATTAATCTTTTTTTAAAAAAAAACATGTGTTTTAACTAACATTGGAATTCTTTCTGATACACATCTCTCCATGTCCTTGATCTTAACATGAAGTACAGATATGACACCTTTGTTGGCTGATATGTTATAGCTGATGTAGTAGTGACTGAGAATTACAGAGATCAATTCTCATGGAAGATTGTGAAAGATATACTCCTGCAACACACTAAGATGGTGCTTCTCAAAGTGTGTCTCCAAACAAGCAGCATCCACATCACCTGAGAATTTATCAAGGCAAATTCTCAGGCCCCATCCCAAACCTAGTAAGTCACAAACTCTGGGGGTAGGACCTGCAACCACTGTTTCCAGCAGCCCTCCAGGCCACTGTAATATATGGGAAAGTTTGAAAACCTGCTCCAGGAGGCCAGGAAGGTCCACTGTATTTATATCACTCCAAGCAGTTTGCTTGTTTTAGGATATCTCTGCCAAAAGTGTCCTGAAGAAGACTGGTTCTTTGAAAGTCCCAGTTAGTTATGCTTTTTCTATATGATTATTTAGAATTAATTAAATCAAATGGTTGCAGACTTTAGCTCCAAAGTGGAATAATGAGTCACAGTGTTGTCTCTTATAAAAATTTTAAATGACATTGGTTTCATTTCAGAAAAAAAGTATTTCATATTACTGAAATGATAATTTTGCCACTGTCCTTCATAAAGGAAACTGAATAAAATATGTACTGTTGGCTGGGTGCAGTGGCTCACGCCTATAATCCCAGCACTTCGGAAGGCCAAGGAGGGTGGATCACTTGAGGTCAGGAGTTCAAGACCAGCCTGTCCAACATTGTGAAACCTTGTCTTTCATGGTGGCACGTGCCTGTAATCCTAGCTGCTTGAGAGGCTGAGGCAAGAGAATTACCTGATTGCGGGAGGCAGGGGTTGCACTGAGCCAAGATGGTGCCACTGCACTCCAGCCTGGGTAATAGAGCGAGATTCCATCTCAAAAGCAAGCAAACAAACAAAAAAATATATATATGTATATATTTATATGTATTTATTGTAATGCTTAATACCTAATTATATACATTATATATTTATGCACACATATAGTATAAAACATTTTTCTGCATTTCAGGTCCGAACTGCTTTGCGGAAACCGCTGTCATCCCTGCTGGCAGAGAAGTGAAGACTGACGAGTGCACCATATGCCACTGTACTTACGAGGAAGGCACATGGAGAATCGAGCGGCAGGCCATGTGCACAAGACACGAATGCAGGCAAATGTAGGCCCTTCCCGGAACACAGACTCTTTTTCTAGAACATTTTACTGATGTGAACATTCTAGATGACTCTGGGAAATATCAATCAAAGGAGAGAAGACTTTTAATGAGGACTAATGGAAAATTGTTGGTCCTTTTGCTTTTCTTGATAACAGTTACCACAACAGAAGGAAATGGATATATTTCAAAACATCAACGAGAACTTTGGGCATAAAATCACTCTCTAAATAAATGTGCTATTTTCACAGTAAGTACACAAAAGTACACTATTATATATTAAATGTATTTCTATAATCCCTCCATTAGAGAGCTTATATAAGTGTTTTCTATAGATACAGATTAAAAATGCTGTGTTGTCAACCGTCCTCACTGTGTACCTGCATATCTTTTTCAGTTCTGAGTCTATCACCCGGGAATGTTCCCCCTGCACATTTTCACAGGGCAGAGTCACCCATGAGTGGATCATAAGATATTAGACCAGTTTCCACTGAAACCCTGTTTAAATTCTATTTAATTACAGACATATATCTAACGTTGATCCTTATAAAATTTAGTCTATTTCATATAAATATATTTCCTTCCTTCTTACAATAATATACTGCTTTTATCTGCTTCATTCTCAGTCATTTGTGAAATGCAGGTGTAAAGATCACTAACTCACACTTTCTCGTTTCTTTCCCCTAAGCTCCTATATTGTAGATCATAGGTAAACACATATGTATTTCATTCTTATTTACATTACTTTCTCTTCTAAATATAATTTTAATTCATTCCCTAAACTGAGGAATACAGTAGGCTGGAAAATTTGCATTACTGTTCCATCAAGCTGAAGCAGGCAACAAAATAGGGGAGGAGTCCTTCGATTATCCTAGGAGAGTCAAGGAAAATAGAACTCCTGAATAAGTTTATATGCTTGAAACCTAAATGTGCTACAGATATCTCAGCTCTCAGTTCATTGGAATCATATTTGTCATCAGAATGAGTCATCTATCCTGCATAAAGTACACAGTAAAATCTTCAGTGATAATGTTGAATTAGCCACCCTTTACATGCAGAGTGAGAAAGGAGTTCTTCTGTTAAAACAAAGCTGAAGGCCAAGTGTACTGCACAACTTTCCTATAGTTATAATTCCAAACCAACTTATTTTCTCTTCACTTGGACAGAGAACATAAAAAGCCACTGCCAAATCCTGCTAATCTAATCAATGCATATTAGAAAATAGTTGTATCTTTATCAATCATATCAACATAGGGTACGTTGTGAAAGAGGTAGTTGGAGTCTTAATAAAAGTGTAGGATTAAAATAAAGCAACACTATAATAACTATTCATGTCTCTAAAGGATTAAAATATACATAATCATTATTTGAAGCCTTTAAAGGGATTTTCCATATTTTTGTTTATTCTGAAATTTTGCATTAAGAACCTATTAAGTGCAAAGCACTTGTGATGGCAACAAGGGAATAAGGCTTGATTTCTTGCCTTCTTGGACTTTTGGTCTCTGGCATAAGAAGTATAGGTAATTATAATGTATTGTGTTAGGAGCCAAACTAAGAGACCAGAAAATGGAGATTAGAGAGCCTTCCTAAAGAGAAGATAGAGAACATGAAAAAAATTATTATATAAAAAATTTAATCATGAAAGACTGAATAACATCCAAGAAAAATAGATACATCTATCATAATTGAAAAATTAAACTGTTGTGAAACTTAGTAAATATAAAGATTCGCCTGAGTCATCAAAACATTTACATATAATCATTTAATTTTTATCTTGTTCGTAAAGAACATCTTGAGCCAAAGGGACTACCGGTACATAGACTTCATGAAACTACTCAGGGGAATTATTAGCTAACTCCTCTCAGCTGTAATCAGCTTTCCAAAATTTAACTTTTATTATTAAAGACTGCTAGACATTGGCCATCCTTCCTTTATTCAAGGATGGATTGTTAGAGACAGTCATTTAAAGTTGTCATTTTGCTAATGAATGACCCTAGCCCCTATGGGTAGGTGGCCATTAGTAACCTCTATACTCTTTAATTTGCATGATGCAATTAAAGACTCAGTCCATGTGGCTCAAAGACTTCCTGTTTCCCTTAATAACAATTCCTACCAGAATGGATGATGAGCTCTGAAATCATTGCAATGGTATTTTCAATGCCGTGAGAATTTCAGAAAACCTAGTATTTTGTTGCATATAGAGAGAATGAACACAATATCATCTTGGGAAATTAACTGACTCACTTGCTCTAAACTTAGTATGACCTGCACGGTCACAGACACATACTCCTAAGAGCTGAAGCTCAGTGGCTGTTACTACACCAGAGTAACACCCTCTCCATCTCTGATTTCAACCCTTCATTTCTCTTTCCTCATAGAAATACTACATAAACCAAACCCATGGAAGAACTTGGATTGATGACACTGCACATACTCATTAATAATAATGGCATTATTTTCATTTTTGCCCAAGACCAACTTCTTGCAGTAAGACTTTTACAACTGTATAGCTATTTCAGACACTTTATTTTCCTCTCCTCTGTTGTCAGAGAACTCTTTGCTGAGATTATCAACAACAAAACTGTTCTAGTCAGTAAACATGATAACTTCAGTAACTGCCCAATAAAAAGAGGAAAGTATAAGTTACTCAATTTCAAAATAATATGGTTTGGAGATAGCACAGAAAAGGGGGCCTCAGAATTCAAGTATGGAAGTTCTGGAAAAGCTATAATCATTAAAATTCAAATAGGTCTGCTCTATTAGTACCTAATAATTGTTAAATGATTTATTCAAGTTAATAAACTAAAGCGTGCTTACAAATGTATTAATGAATTTATTTCAAATTTTTCAACCTATATTTAGATCTAAAAGTAAGCAATAGAATGGTTCTGGAAATTATCTGATGTCTTAGAGGTTTTCAAGTTAAATTCATTCCTTCAGTCACAGGATACTTACTTGTTGGGTGGATTAACAATACTTTTTATTGACATTTCCCAGAAGTCTTGAGTAAAGTGAGTTCAAAAACTTGTATTTCATCCCTGCATGCAACAAGCATTAGATGCACTTCAGCCTGGGCAAGCCCTGCTATAATATTGCAGCTAGTGCAGATGGAGAGGCACAGTATCCTTGACGTCAAGGGGTCTGTACGCCTTGAAATTAACTTACATTTGATTATATTACTTTTAATCTTTTGATACTTAGTATTTCATCATCTGCTTTGTGCAGTAAAACATGCTGAGAAGAATTCTCATACAGTTTTAAGTTTGTAACATCATTAATGTCTAATAAACTCTCCTCTCTACTTCTCCAACATAAATGTTATATTTATATAAGGCTAAAAAGTCCTAACAAACCAGAAAATTCAAATTTTTAATACTTGTTTTTATTTTAAGCAGTGAAATGGGTTTATAAATGTACACATTATCTGAAACTTATAAAATATACACTATTTCAAACAAGCATTGTTGGAAACTACATCCATTAAGTGTGGACTATTTAAACATATAATAAAATTATAGACACAAAACTATGATTTTAAAAATATTAACAATTTGCTAAATTTGCTTCAATGGGCAAGAGATCAATCCTACTTTTCATTACTCTTTTTAATATTATATTTTTCCCCAACATAATGTAGTAAGAAAAGAAGAGTATCAGATGTACAAATAAGCACCATTGAGAAAAACATACATGCTTCCTTGGCCAACATAATTTTAACTTTCTTACTGAACCTACTTACCTACTCTATTTCTTTTCCTCACTAGTAGCCTCTGTGGATGGTTGATACAATCAGTAACTATTCTGAAGAATTAGATTGAGAGAGCAATTTACTTATTCAGGAATAAGGGCATTTTTACAGTACATATTTTTCACATTCCAGCTGCCACCTCAAAAGCTCAGGTTCTCATTGCTCCATAGCACAGATTAAACAGCCTACTTACACCATATCCTCACTCCAAACTAACCTCTTCAGTCTACTATTTTAGTTTTCTAAATGTAGATCTAGTTTTCAACTGAATTCTTGATTTTGAGGATTGCAATCACACACAAAATAACATCCAAACTCCTCAGCATGGAAGACTGATGTCTTCATAATTAGATCATGGACCACACCATGACCCAGGCCTCTCTGTGGCTGGTGAGACCTTTGGGCCCTGGGTACTGCAGACTATACTCTGAACATGGCCTCTACTATCCCAGATCCTGTCCCGATTGTCCTTTGCAGCATGTTGAGATATTAGCCATTTTCCATGGGTAATTCAAGTGCCATTGCTGGTAAGAAGGCTTCTGTAGTTCTCATTGGATGAATTGTCACTCTATGTCCCAGTAATAGTGTTAATTTTGTTTCTTATTTTAACATATAATCTAGAAATCGTAGCATATTTTGAATAATAGTTAATTTTATGCTTGCTTCATTATTTACAAATCCCTTTAATTCAGACTGTGAGACATTCAATCCTCAAAACATCACCCAATATCTTTATGTTAAAGGCTTGTTGAGTCATATTCAATCTATTAGTTCAGAGTTATTTACTACTCTTGTTTAAGGACAATGTATATATTAAAGAGTAACTAAAAGCTCCCATTACTGTTTGCCATCCCAGTGGTCTTTTGATTTCTCTGTTAACTTGCAAGTATCAAATACCTAAGTCACAGACCCTGAGACACACCAAATACCCCAAATACCCCACGGTGGTTTTAGGATGAAGTCTGACAACTGTTGGCCATTTCTGATGCAAGTCAGAAAAAAAAATTACCTTTGGTGTGAAATTTCTGATGCTGAAGAAAGTTTCTTGTATTGAAGACACATTGGCTCTTTATGATAAAGGAAGTCAAGTTTACAGTTTTGATATTTACTTAAATATCAAATATTTCTTATTTCTAATTTTTGAAAAACAATTTTCTTAGACTTTTATTTGTGGTATTGAATATTTCTGCATGTTTTAATCTTTCTATATAACATTATTAAACACCTCAATAGGTATCTAGTGAACTGACAAAATAATGAGCTGAGTCATTTGTACAGAAATGTAGTAGCTTCCATAACCTGAATGATAACTATTTAAAAGTGATGATTGTCTATATTTTACTAGTGTCAAATTTCATTCCAAATGTTGCAAAGTACCTGCTAGTCTAGCCTTAACACACAAACTTAGAAACTAAATCCAATGCCTAATTTTTAAATGAATAAATTTCATTGACTATTAAGTGACGCTGACAATCACCCTGAAAAGTATTCAGCCAAAGTTTCAATGGAATTAGGAAACTTAAATGAAAATGTGCTCTCAGTGCTTGTCCCATGACTAGTTTATGATTTAAGACATGCATACTGTTTAACTCCTTCCTTTAAAGTTCAGAAAAGTACGTAAAGCCTCTGACTGACCTATTATATAGGCACAGAATTATCAAAAGCAATCAAAGTATATGCCTAAAGTCAATTTAGTATATTATGAATACAGCCTGATGACTAAAAACAATTGCAAATATTGCTACATTAGTTTTTAATTCAATTTTCAGTAAGTAGACATATTTCTCAATTTTATTTAGTATCTAACTGTATTAAGACCAATGCATACACTAAAGTGTATTTATATGATTAATATGTAATGATCATTATTTTACTTAATGATTAATATTTTCTATTATTTGAATTTCTGTAATTTGTGTTTTAAAAAGAACTGTTTCCAAACACATTTTGTGGAAAGATTTCATTTTTCCATTCCCTTTACTTTTATATATGCATTGTCAAATAAATACAATTCTATTTTTATTTCTAGTAGATTTCAGGGTTTATTCTTTTTCTAAGCATATAATTCTTATAATTATAACGGAAAAAAGTGACAAGTATCCAGTAAGTAATGTAAACCTATGAAACTATTAATGTTCTTTATATTACCAAGTAGTTTCATAGTTTTAAAAAGCCATTCTTAAGCAATCAATGAATGTATGTCATTGGCCAAAAGTTATGCTACGTTTCCTTCACTTATTATCACATTTAACCTCACAATTCTCCCAAATAGTGGGCAATGCTATCACCTTTGCTGCAGAAAAGTAAATACAGGCTCAGGGAAATTTAAAAACTGCCTTAAGATTCAGTCTAGTGAGTGAGGGGTTGAATTAAGAATCCAAATCTGCTTTATACCAGAGGTCATGATTTGAAGTCTTATCATTTGTGTTTAAGCCAGGGACCTCTAGAAATTAGACAGAAATTTCCAAAATGGTCTTTCACCCCACTTCCCATAAATAAGATAATGAATAGCAACACAGAACCCTAATTCTAGAATGCTAATCGTGATACTTGTCAAAGTAAATAGTAGCTCCTCACAAAAATGTTGTGACCTCCCTAGTTTAAATGCTTATTCTATATTTTGATTCCTAAATCTACTCTTTTTTAAAATAGTAGTCAAGCATCAGGTTGTTTAGATATGATTGTCACATTGAAATTTACAAAATATAACTAAATATTGTGACCCAATTTTTCTGGAGCCAAGAGAAGTAAATTGCTATTTATTAGGTGATGATTACATGACAAACACTACAATTTCAAATTTCGAATTATTTTATCTGATTTCTTCATTTTATCAACTCTGCTGTATTGATGAGGAAGTCAACATATGGTGGGTAACTTATCCAAATTTCAGTGATGGGCAGGGCATAGTGGTTCAATCCTGTAATCCCAGCCCTTTGGGAGGCAAAGGCAGGCAGATCATTTGAAGTCAGGAGTTCAAGGCCAGGCTGATCAACATGGTGAAACCCCATCTCTACTAAAAATACAAAAAAAATTATCTGGGCATGGTGGTGCATGCCTGTAATCTTGATTACTTGGGAGGCTGAGGCAGAAGAATCCCTTAAACTCAGGAGGTAGAGGTTGCATGAGTGGAGATTGTGCCACTGCACTCTGGCCTGATTGACAGAGTGTGACAATGTCTCAAAAAAAAAAAAAAAATTCAGTGATGGAACGTAGGCCAAATCTGTCTGGTTCCAAAGCTTTCCTGCATAGGGCAGAGTCAGGACTGGAATGGACACCTCTACGTGCTTCCAAATATTCTTCCCTGGAGAGCAGCTAGGAGTCTTAATCTATTTATTGACTGCATTCTACATGTCAAACGCAGTTTAGACCTGGGTGATAGAGCCATATATGGTCTTTGGGCCGAAGAAGCTCTGAGTCTAGTAGACCAGCAGATATCCTTACACCAATAAAAAAAGTGATGGCATCACATGTCATTTTGAACTTTTACATTAAAGTCAGTAACTTACATCAGTATTATGATTTATACTTTTAAGCCAAGTTTTGTTATTTCCTGATTCATAGTAGCTAGTGATAAAATTATGAAGATACTATTGTATGTTCTAATGACATAAAAAAACTAAGTGCCTGCTCCAGCTAGTTATAATCTCCAATATACCCTGTATACATATTTTTAATTTAATCCTCACAAGCCTCAGTTTAACATAGATTAATTATAAAAGTAATCTACCAATGTTACATAATCTTAAACCTGTAGTTTCAAAGTGAATGCTATTTCTTAAAACAAAAACAAAGACTGTTCCCACTCCAAACAACAACAGTAATGGTGAAGGTCGTGGGTGGACAGAGTTTGTCCCACCTGTCCCCAGGGGGCTCAGCCGCCAGTGGCCAGGTCTATCCACTGCTCCTACCCCCATCCTATTTTCTCTCAAGAAGAAGATTTTCATTTTAAGATAGGCATGAGTGCAATAATGGAGCTTGATACAAAATGATTATGTTCTACTTATCTTTTTGTAGGCTGTAGATTAATTATGGCCAATTGATACCTTAAAAAATGTCTGTTACAAATAGCAACACTGAAGTGAGATTCAAAATGTGCCCTCTATTGAAGCTAACAAAGTAAATGTCTTCAAAATAAACATAATGGATTTTTTTTAGTACAATAAACAGCATACCTACACTTCAGAGGACAAATCATGTTATATAATGACCAGGAGGGAAAGTAAAAAGAGATAATAATTTGGATATGGAAGCAAAATGGAAATGTTGAAATTTAGGGTACAGCAAAACTGAGGTTTGTCTGAAACATTTAAAATATTAAGAACTATTACTTAAAAACTCAAAAATTTTAATACATGATGAATCTCCTTCTTAAGAAAAAAAGGAAAATAATGAAAATGGTATTTGGATGAGATAATTTTCCTTTAAATTTCTTCCTCAGAATTATGTAAATTTTCCAGCTGACAGCTCATCTTTCTGTACATGCATGCATCTATACAAACGGTTAAAGAGTTACTCTCTCAATTTGCTGTGATCGGAAAGATAGATATAAATATAAGCAAGAGTCTGATTAAAAGAAAACAAAACAAACAAAAGACAAAAGAAGCAATGCATTGTTGGCTGGAAATTCCTTTTAAGTCAGATAATCACCCAAAGTTGGAGCTAAGCAGTGAAGAGTGTAGGGGAACGGGGAGAGACTCTGCTTGGCCGAGTTTGCTGTTCTCATTTGTCTATGTCAGTACAGCTACATAAAGTCCACAACTATTTGCATATAGCTATAAATATAGCATGAATAATACACATACATATACATATATGTATTTAATTGTATTATTTACTATTTATAATTTGAATTAATTTTAAAAATAATTTTAAATACTTCTTCCATAAACTCAGTATTTGAAAACTTAAAAAAAGTCATTTTAAATAATATCATTTACCAAGTCTGTGTGATGCTTTACAAGGTACCCGATGAATGTAAAATTATAGCTTTTTGTCTTCATTTTAATCGACTGTTGTAGGAAAAATGTACTAAAGTGCTGTACTTATTACACTTACAAATTTCAGACAGTTTCTATAGACTGAGAACAATGTTATGTTTTTATAAATTATTAGGTGAAAGTTTTCCAATAAGTGTTCATGTCCTGTACAAATTTATTAAACATCAATTTTACATAACAACTGTAACTATTAATAAATCGTCAGTTACCACTTTTCCTGCATATCTGACAGATGGAGAACACTGTGCTTAGTGTTGAAGATACCAAAGGGAACTCAAGTGAGGGGAAAGAGGAGAGCAAACTGATCAAAAGGGAATGCCCATGATGCTTTCAGGAATCAAGGGTGAGAACATGCTGGCTGGAGGATGGGTCTGGTTTCCAGCAGAGATGATAGGAGTTAAATGGCATAGGTGAGTTGTTCCCATCCCTGGCCTGAGCCTTACTCCATAGGTATAGAAACACAGTCTCTAGAAACAAAGGCCAGAGCATCCTTTAACTTTTATATCATAAGTATTCTCAATAAATGTTTGCAATTTATTTGCTTTAATGTAACTTGCCAGTAAAAACTTTGGCCTTTGGAGGTCAGATTCTAATCCCAGTTCTACCACTTACTGGTTATTTATCAGGTACACGTTACCTACCTCTCTGTAACTCAGATTGCTCATCGGTAACATGGGGAGGGTGGTATCAACCACTAAGAGGATTAAATGAGTGAATATTTGTAAAACACGTAGCCTAGAATAAATATTTATAAAGCACAGTTCTATTCAAACTGTTTATAACATAATACATTGGAAATATGAGACCACTGAAATTAAAACATTTTGAAGATTCTAATAAATGAATAATTTAATTCAGTGCTCATTTGAAAAATATTCTAACCTCATATGTTTAAATTTTAACATATATAATTTATATATTAGTTTTTATCTCATTTATATATCTATTTACCAGAAAAATGTTTTGTAATATCTTAATTTTATGTGAGCTGAATTTAAATAATTAGGCCTAATTTGTATGTATTGTTGGATGGGTATGTGTATTGAACGGATTTATAAAATAAAGTATTTATTAAACTGGGTTTTGCACTTCCAGGTAGAGTCACATTTAAGATGATCCTTTGAAATATTTCAACTTTTGAAAGTAGGTTAAGCAAGATAAATAAAATGTATGTGCATCATTAAAAAATATTCAAAATGCTTTAAATATTTTGAGTTATTTAAAATATAATCCTTGAGGCTCACTCAAATATATAACTTTGATTTCTCTTATTTAAATGAAAGATGAACATTGCTGTACACTGAAGTAGCATCTATAATATAATATCCCACAGTATTGACTGTGATAATACATTTCTACTTCGTCATTTCTAAAAGTAAATGTAATGATTATGAAACCACATATCTAGGAATATGGACTAACAGTAAGTAAATATCTTAGATTCAGATTTTTATTTTTATTTTTTTAATGAAAACACTCTAGAGGCTCCCCTGCGCTGGCTTGGAGAAAGGCTTTTTAAAAAATAAATTAAAACCAAAAAAATTATTTTTTTCTTAAGGCTAAGAACTTCCCATTCCTGAACTGGAAGATTAGGCAATTTAGAACAATCCTCCTACGAAGGGCAACTGGAAAAGCTGGACAGAATAGACAGTTCTTCCCGAAGCCACTGGAGAACTAAATACTTAGGAAAACCTACCAGACCAACAGCTGGAACAGCCCAAATTAGTTTAGTCTGGCATTCTGAGCATTTTTCCCTGAGTACATTTCCTATTGGAATAGCATGCTGAGAAGCTGAATAGCACTTTTTGGAAAGTGGAAAAAATGGAGCAAAATTTAGAGTCTGAGTATACAAAAGCGGGTAACCTCCCCATATGTGTCTGCGGCCCCAGAGGGCTGCATTCAAGGTGCACAGCTGATCTGAGGCTACGTCAATAAATAGAACAGAAACAAGAATAGGTTCAGAATCACAGTCTCCTAATGATAGAATAATCAGACCCAGATGTAAAATAAATCTATATTCAAAGACCACAGAACAAAACTGGAAATTTCAGCAGAGGATTACAAACCTAAACTGATCTTGCAACAACAAAAAAAAAAAAAAAAAAAAAAAAAAAGAAGAATTTTCAAACTGCAAAATGTAATAACTGAAATTAAAGACTTAGTTGACTGGATTTAACAGATTAGAAACAACTTAAGAGAGAAGAGTGAATCTAAAGACAGATCAAATGAAAAGAAGTACAGATAGAAGATGCATAAGAGGTAAACAATGCAGCAAATATTAAGTTGAAGTTCCAAAAGGTGAAAAAGGATAGGATGGAGCAGAAAAACAATAATTAAAAGAAAATGGCTGATGGCCTTCTAAAGTTGATGATAGACAATAAAACAAAGAATTCCCAAGTAGCAGCACTACAGTGAAAGGAAGAAAAAATGACAATCGTCAAGGCAATCAGAGGAAACAGATTCCATGTAAAAAAGAATTATGACAACTGTGAATGTTTGATTCATGTTTAATACTATCATCTTTGGATAAGAAAAGGAATTCTGAAGGCAGTTAAACATCTTTAATATGCTGAATGAAACAAACTGCCAACTTAGAATTCCATACATATAATTAGTGCCCTATACAGTATACAGGTGTGACTTATTAAGATCTAATACTTATTGATGCTTTTATCATTTTTACAGACAATGCGTTAACTATTCCCTCACCATATTTACTGTTTCAATATATCTCAATTCTGTGTTTTTAATCTGAAACTACTTCTTCTAATAGTCATTATTCATTTAGTCATATCCTCACATTTGCCATTTTCTTATTTTTTATTGCTTTCTTTACCTTTCATTGCAAATCCTTTTTCTTCTGCCTGAAGAATACTCTTTGATATTTCTTTTTGTGTATTTCTGCTGGTGTTAATTTTTTCAGCTTTCATTTCATTAAAATATCTTTATTTCAACTGCATTTTTAAAGAATAAGGTTATAGGCCGGGCACGGTGGCTCACACCTGTAATTCCAGCACTTTGGGAGGCTGAGGAAAGCAGATCACCTGATGTCAGGAGTTAAAGACCAGCCTGGTCAATGTGCTGAAACCCCGTCTCTAAAAAAATACAAAAATGAGCTGGGCATGATGGCAGGTGCCTGTAATCCCAGCTACATGGGAGGCTGAGGTGGAAGAATCACTTGAACCTGGGAAGCGGAGGTTGCAGTAAGCCGAGATTGTGCCATTGCACTCCAACCTGGGCAACAGAGCGAGACTTCGTCTCAAAAAAAAAAAAAAAAAAAAAAGAATAAGGTTATAAAATGGTAAAAGCACTAGATCTTGATAAGGCAAGGAGACATACCATAATTCATATGGTAACTTGTTATATGTAGTAGTGGAATAAACAGAAGACAAAATGATCATAAAAGATATAAATACCTGAACACTAGAACTAACAAAGCTGACCTAGTAAACAGGTGCATAATTCTTCATGAAAATGTTACAAAATACAAGCATATGGAAAATTTATAAACAATGACTTTACTCTGAACTATGAAGTTTCATTATAAAGCACTGACATCACATGAATTATAAATCCTGACAATTCAATTAAACTGTAACTCAACAAGAAAAACTACTAATAAATAAAATGTCTCTTTATGTTGCAAATTAAGAAACAAAATTCCAAGATGGGCGAGGTGGTACACACCTGTGGTCCCAGCTACTGAGGAGGCCAAGGTCAAAGGAGAAGTCACAATGGAAAAGGGACTGTCACTAGATATTTTGCAGTGTTAAGAAGATAATAAAATTATATTATGGGAGACTTCTGGTTCTGTCAAGATAGATTAGCCCCATTTCTCCCAGGTTCTCCCTCTTACTACTAAAAACCCTGGACATAATGCAACAAACAAGCATAAAAATCTCTGAAAGTTGGAAAGAAGGGGATGGTTGCCCTAGGACTTCAAGATTTAAGGAATGACACCCAAGTCTGTTCCATGGTTTCCTTATTGCCTTCCATAAATTCCAGACCCACCAACAGGAGCAGACCATAAACGCTCCAAGAGAAGCCAAAGCACAGGAAAAGCATTACCTGACAGCAAAAAACCTTTCTGGCTATGTGCACCCTACTCCAGGTAAACAACTACGTACCTCTGATTTGAATGGGCCCACCAGGAGCTGTTCTCTCACCCACCCTCCAGGCATAAAAGCAGGCAGCACTCCTGTCTTCCTGTTTGGTAGTGTCTAGTCCATTTCTGTACCTCCTGTGCTGAGAAGTGGTCTAAGTGCTGGTCATATGTTCTTTTGTGCAGGATTCCATGCACAGGCATCAGCCCTTCTATTAGCCCCTGGGTGGTAGTGATATATATATATATATATATGTTATATGTATATATATATATATATATATGTTATATGTATATACATATATATACACTCACACACATACAGATATAGTATGTACACACAACGAGTACATATGCATCCTTGTAAAGATGAACCACTAGACTGGCCAGATGGCACTAATTTGCTTCTGAGTGGATGATTGGTGTCCCTGGGGAACAGTGCCGTATTGGGACCCAGTCTGGGCCTCTTTTCCAGATAGGTTAGACATTCAGAGGTGGTAGTAGCTAGACAAGCCTGGGCAAGCAGCTGTCCATGCTATTGGGTGCATATATCACTCTGTTGCTCTATCCTGGCCACTCCCTTCATATGTCTGGTAGGGTTCTGGTGGAGCTGATGATGAAAGATGACCAATGCCAATCACCTGGAAAAATTACCTACTTGGTGGTTCAGTGTCTCATTTAAGGTATGTGTTTTCTGCTGAGTGTTAAATTAATGCGATTGAAAAGTCTTCATACTTTGCACTCATGTCCATGTGTCCATCCACAGGCCTCTGCCTCAGACCTCCTAGTCTCCAGTCTTTCCATCTTTCCTCCCAGGTCCCTGGCTGCAGCCACACCACTGGCTGCTGTCTAAGAATTATACATATTCTCCCCTCTCCGCTGTCTTTTAGATCTCCCCTAAAACAGGGCATTCACTGTCAAATTTTGGCTTCACCTACTGACAGAACCCAACAATCAAGCTTGGGATTTTTCCTCATGTGAGCTTGGGGAAGGGAAATGGTATGATTGTTGTGGGTGATTTGGGAGTTTGGTCTGTCAGTGAACGTAGCTTACTTGGGCCCTCTGGACCTTCTTGGACTCAGTCCTGAATGGACTGCTGTTGGGTCAGCGGACTCTGCATAATGGGCAGTTCTGAGTGTGTAGTCACTTGGTGCTCCATACTTAAGCATTCCATTTGCCTCTAGTTCTTGCATTACTATGTCTACCTCTTCTCCCATCAACCCTGGCCAAGAGAGAAAACCCACCAATTAGATGTTTAGTAACGCTGGTGCTGCTTAGACAAGTGTGCCCCTGATGGTGCCATGAATGGTGTCCTTGAGTCTTCTTGTGGGGCATAATGCTCTGTTGGGTTTTTTTTAACCTCATATAATTTATCAGCTCCAGCATTCCCAATTCTGTCAGCTTCTCTATTCTTTCTTTTACCACCTGCAGCTTAGACACTTCTAATTGACTGTGTTGCCCATCACTATTTCTAGCAGTAAGTTTGCCCAAAGTCTTCAATCTTGTTAAAGCCCTCAGTTTCTCATTCCTTTTCAAAGCATCAGTATCATTTAACAGTAGTCAGCCAACTCTGCTGTCCTTGCTGGCACCTTTGTCCCCTTCTTAGACCTAACTTATCACAACTACATATACAGGCCACTCAGAAGGGTACCCTCTTTGCCCAGGGGGTGGGCAGTGAATGAGTCCCAGAGCCCCATCCCACTGCCTATATTCTAAGGCCAGAAGCTCCTGGCATCTCTTGGGCTAGTTTGAATCCTCTGAGAAACTGTCAAAAAATAGAATTAGATGTGTAAGAGATATATTATAGTTTAAAATGACTGTGAGAGAAAAAGGGAAGGAAGAGAGGAGAGGCTGGGATATCCTCTGGACAACAATGCAGGTCTGAGCCCATGAGGAGATCAGGAAAGAGGGAAGGTCTTAGACTCCAGTTAGCTTTGAACAGCAACTGGCTGCGAAGGAGCAGCTCTCCAGCCATGGCTGCCACAGGAAATTCTCGCATAGCCAGGAAAGGCTGCCAGAAGGCCTCTGCTCTGATCAGTCTAGAGGCATGGATGCAGCGAAAACAGGGTGGAACCAGAGTGCAGCAGTGGAGCCATCGGTCAGTGACTCCTCATAGCAGAAGGTCAGAGAGCCACATTTTCATAGCTGCTATATCTTCATTCTGTGCCATTACCAGCCCCACCTATATACTGAGTGTTGTAATCTTCAATTAACTTTTACCACAGGACAAGGGAGTACTCAGATATGCCACAAAGTATCTCCCTATCTCTGTTGTGTAATGGGAACCCAATTTCCCCTTGATGGTTAGGATCAATCACTCCAGCCAGTACAGCAACCTCTTTTGTGACAGCTGGTTCAACAACATGACGTGGCAGTCCTGGCTTACAGTTTATTGGAAGCATTCCTCCCTTTAGAAGTATGACTTCCAAACTAGCACAGTCCAAAATGACAGACACAGTAAGCAAATGTTTTGCTAGTAAATATCCAGGGTGGTAGTGAGAATTTATTCCCATCACCACCCCTCCAACCCGCACACAATTCTGAGACCCATGAATCTTAATCATGGAAGCAATAGCACCATGTATTAGAGTCATATCAGAAGGGACAGCTCTAGGGGCTTCCACTATGCCCTCCTTACTATATTTACAGAAACACCATTGGCCATAGAACCAATGAAGGTGATTTGGCAAATTGCTATTTGTTGCTGATTCAGAGCAAAAATCACACCAAGGAGAGATTACAGTAGCTCAACTAAGTGATGTCACCCAGCTGGCATCATAAGCATCCTCAGCAGCCCATTACATTATTCTATCACTCCAGATGCTATAAGGTAATGGAGAACATGGTACAACCAATGAATTCCATGAGTATGAGCCCACTGCCACACGTCATTGACTATGAGTTCCCTGGTCAGCAGCACTGCTGTGAGGAATACGACAGCAATAAATTTATTTAGTAACTCTACAGATGGTGGTTTTGGCAGAAATACTGTAGTCAGGGAAAGCAAATCTATATCATATTTCAATATGAACATAGCATTACCCCTCTCATTATGAACTTGATCCAGTGTGATCAAGCTAGTACCAGTTGGCTGGCTGTCTCCCTGGTCAGTGTTGCCATATTGGGGGCTCCCTGGTGGACTCTGCTGTTGGAAAACTGGGCACTCAGAAGAGCTGTAGCTAGATTATGCCTTGGTAACCATGCAGACCTTCCATCTTTGTTTTCATGGCCACTTTGTTCATGATCTTTTGGTAAAGAAGAAAGAGGTTGACCAATGCCTATGGAAAGAGTCATGCTGTCCACTGGGTTACTAAGGTTATTTGCTGAGTTTCTCATTACTGTGCATCCCTACATGCTGTGTGCTTGTTTGGAGATATCTAGTTACATACACTTTTCTCACAACACTGTCACCAAATTTCCAATCTTATTCCTTCTATGCCTCTGGGCCGAATTGCTGACTCACTGCTTAAGAGTCTGTGCAGGTCCATAGCTCTAGTCATCTCTCATTCTCAACAAGGCGGACGGACTGGTGTACTGCTCGGAGCCTCATCTATTGATATTTCTCTTCCCCGCTCTCCTTCAGGACCAACCCTGTGGGTGGGGCTGTCTTACTTGTAGCTGCTGCCAACAAACTGTGTACAGCAATCTATAAATGAGGCTCAGATGTCATAAAGAACTCCCCATGAGGGCATAGGTGCAGGCTGAAACGGGGGTGGCAAGAACAGAAACCATGAAGGTTAGAGCCACTTGTTTGTGCAACTTACCACTCCCTTGGGACCTGCTTGAGCCAAATCTTGTACACACTGTTACACCATTCCCAGTGGATAAAAGAGTGCTGCTATGCTTACCCAACTCCATGCCTCAGTGGTTTAGACAACACCTACCTCACGATGTAGCTCAGATTACATAGTAGCTTGTTGGCCCAAACTGGAACCAGCACCAATCCAAAAACTGTTTCTCAAAAGGAGAATAATTAGCTACAGAGAATGGCATGGCTTTCTCTAACATCCCAAAGGTTCACACTATGACCCTCACCTCTAGTATCCTGTCCAAGAGTTCACACAACACCTTTACCTGCCATGACACTCTAAGCATGCTTGCACTGCTATGCCGCATTTTCCAAGTGGAGAGCACCTTTCACAGTGGCCTGGAATGGTTGCAGAGCCAGTTTATGCTCTGAGCCTCATTCAAAATTGGCAGGCTTTCCAGCGACTTAAGAAATGAGCAGGAGGACCATGCCCAGTGGAAATAAATGTTGACTCCCAAATCAAGAGGGTCCTCCACACTCTAGGCATTGAGCCTCTCTGTTGACTAAAGAAGCTAGATAAATGTGTCCATAATCATGGAAGGATATGAACATGCCCCGGATCACAGGAAGATGAACTGGATGCAGAACAAAGGAGAGCAAGCACAAGCTGGGGCCTTGAGGCACCTCTGCATCCTTTGTCACCATGCTTGACTAGGATGATAAGACACAACACAACAAACACAACACAACACAACCCAACCCACCAAAAGAGAACTGGACTGCCTCAGAAAAATCCAAATGTGGCCAATGACAGCCTGTGTCTTGGGCCTCTGACTTCTCAAAGAGAGTAAACTGAAACACGGTTTAGCCTCCAGAAGGGGGAATGCAAAGAATACAGGATAGAACAAGGAACCAAGCAAAAAACTTAAACCAAGTCGACAGCAGGAAGGTCTCATTGTATCTTACCCACCTGGATAAGTACTGAGATATATTTTACTTTCCTCCATTTTCTGCATGGGAGTTTTAAATCAGTTACTTTCTACTTTCTCACACATTTTATGAGGTAGAGGCAGATAAACTCTCTAGACCATATGGGCCCTGGACCTGATGCAAATTTCTCCATATCATCCATGACTCAACACGCATCAGTTGAGATGCAGTAACTGGGTGAGAGTTTGAAGTTGTATTACACGGGGAGGAGAATGAGGACATTACATGTATATGTTACTAATGTGAAGGGTGAGTATCAATGCACACAAGTTAAAGGGATGATTTGTGTAAGAAAAAGACACTGGCCTGTTCAACACTTATTCAAAGTCCTTGTCTCCTTTTAAATACTTTTCTCTACTAATGAGAATAAAAAAAATGGAGCCATCAATTTCTAGTCTCCCTTATAGTATCAGGTGACCCTGTGACACTATTCCATTCAATATAATGTAAAAGTCCTCTAGAGGGTTTTTCATTTTTATATTTTTTTCTGAATGGAAGGCCAATTAAGAGCCTGGAGGCATAAGAACACCTGCAACCCTGAGGACGAAAGCTGCACTAAGGATTGTAGGGGTGGCGGGGCAAGAGTACAAGTGGTCTGAGGTCAGGAGGATGCTGTAGAGCCACTGAACCAGCTAAAGGGAACCACCGATTCAGGGTGCTCAGGATCTTGCCACAAAACCAAATTGTAACTGACACATCTTCACCACTTACCAGCTATGTAAACCTGGGAAGCTATTTAATTATGGTGACTCATTTTCCTCATGTACTAATTAGAGTAACACTAACTCACAAACTTAGGCAAATTAAATATGAAAATCTATGTAATGGGTTTCAAACAATATCTTTCATATAATAAACACTCAATAAATAACTACCACCAGCAACAGCAACATTATTACATGAGAGAAGTTAAACCTCACTAGTACTCAAAAAAATGAAAATTAATAGGGGAAGAAACTATTTCCATATATCACATTACATGAATGACTTAAAAACGATACTGGAAAACATGCAATAAAATACATATTCTGATATATCATTGGTTGTACTAGAAATTGGGATAATCTATAGAAAATACACTTGGCAAATGGTCCAGAACATTAGAAATACCTAAATCTAGCAATTCTACTTCTGGGTATTTAGCATAAAAAAAAACTTTAAATACCACAAAATTGTAAGTTAAGAAGACGTCAACTGTAATGCAACATATAATAGTGACAATTTGGAAGCAATAAAAATGTCCAACAATTAGAAAGGCTTAAACCATATGATTTGGTTTGGCTCTGTGTCCCACCCAAATCTCATCTTGAATTGTAATAATCTCCACATGTCGTGAGCAGGACCCTGTGTCCCACCCAAATCTCACCTTGAATTGTAATAATCCCCACATGACATGGGTGGGACCCTGTGAGAGGTAACTGAATAATGGGGGCAAGGATTTTCTGTGCTGTTCTCTTGATAATGAATAAGTCTCACAAGATCTGATGGTTTATAAAGGGGAGTTCCGCTGCACATGCTCTCTTGCCTTCCACCATGTAAGATGTGACTTTGCTCTTCATTTGCCTTCTGCCATGACTGTGAGGGCTTCCCTACCACGTGGAACTGAGAGTCAACGAAACCTGTTTCCTTTATAACAGTCTCGGGTATGTCTTATTAGCAGCTTGAGAACAGACTAATGTAGTAAATTGGTATTGTTGAGCGGGGCACTGCTGAAAAGATACCTGAAAATGTGGAAGCAACTTTGAAACTGGGTAACAGGCAGAGGTTACAACAGTTTGGAGGGCTCATAAGACAGAAAAATGTGGGTAAGTTTCTAACTTTCTAGAGACTTACTGAATAGTTTTACCCAAAATTCTGATAGCGATATGGAGAATGAAGTTCACGTTGAGGTGGTCTCAGATGGAGATGAGGAGCTTGTTGGAAATGGGAGTAAAAGTCACTGTTGCTATGCAGAGACTGGTGGCATTTTGCCCACCCTAGAAAGCTGTGGAACTTTGAACTTGAGAAAGATGATTTAGGGTACCCATCAGAAGAAACTTCTAAGTGGAAAAGTGTTCAAGAGGAAGCAGAGCATAAAAGTTCAGAAAATTTGCAGTGACAATGGGAGAGAAAAGAAAAACCCATTTTCTAGGGAGAAATTCAAGCTAGCTGCAGAAATTTGCATAAGTAATAAGGAGCCAAATGCTACTCACCAAGAAAATGGGAAAATGTCTCCAGGGCATGTCAGAGACCTTCACAGCAGCCTCTCCTATCGCAGGCTTGGAGGCCTAGAAGGAAAAAAATGGTTTCATGGGCAAGGCCTAGAGCCCCCCTGCTCTGTGCAGCCTCAGGCCATGGTGCCCTACACATCCCAGCTGCTTCGGCTCCAGCTGTGGCTAAAAGGGGCCAATGTACAGCTCAGGCCATTGCCTCAGAGGGAAGAAGCCCCAAGCCTTGACAGTTTACATGTGGCGTTGGGCTTGCAGGTACACAGTGGTCAGGAATTGAGGTTTAGGAACCTCCACCTAGATTTCAGAGAATGTATGGAAATGCCTGGATGTCCAGGCAGAGGTGTGCAGCAGGGGTGGATCTCTCGTGGAAAACCTCTGCTAAAGCAGTGTGAAAGGGAAATGTGGGCTGGAAGCCTCTAGACAGAGTCCCCACGGGGGCACTGCCTAGTGGAGCTGTGAGAAGAGGGCCACCATCCATCCAACCCAAAAATGGGAGATCCACCAACAGCTTGAACTGTGTGCCTGGAAAAGCTACAGAATGCCAGCCTGTGAAAGCAGACAGGAGGGGAGCTGTACCCTGCAAAGCCACAAGGGTGGAGCTGCCCAAGGCTATAGGAACCCATCTCTTGAATCAGCATGACCTTGATGTGAGACATGGAGTCCAAGGAGATCATTTCAGAGCTTTAAGATTTGGCTGCACTGCTGGATTTTGTACTTGCATGCGGCCTGCAGCCCCTTCTTTTTGGCCAATTTCTCCCATTAGGAATAGGCGTATTTACCCTATGCTTGTAGCCACATTGTATCTAGGAAGTAACTAACTTGCTTTTGATTTTACAGGCTCATAGGCAGAAGGGACTCGCCTTGTCTCAGATGAGACTTTGGCCTGTGGACTTCTGAGTTAATGCTGAAATGAATTAAGATTTTGGGGGACTGTGGGGAAGGCATGATTGATTTTGAAATGTGAGGACATGAGATTTGGGAGGGGTGAGAGGTGCAATGACATGGTTTGGCTGTGTCCCCACCCAAATCTCACCTTGAATTGTTAATAATCCCCACATATCAAAGGCATGGCCAGGTGGAGATAATTGAATCATGGAGGCAGTTTCCCCCATACTGTTCTCCTGGTAGTAAGCCTCACAAGATCTGATGGTTTTATAAATGGGAGTTCCCCTGCACAGGCCCTCTTGCCTGCCGCCACGTAAGACATGACTCTTCTCCTCATTCTCCTTCCACCATGATTGTGTGAGGCTTCCACAGCCATGTAGAACTATGAGTCAATGAAAACTCTTTCCTTTATAAATTACCCAGTCTTGGGCATGTCTTTATGGGCAGAGTGGGAACAGACAAACCATATTCTAGTTTTTCTGCTAAAATGTATGAATATTATAGTCATTAGAATTATGTTAATGAGGTGAATTAAATAGTATGGAAATATAGTTATCATAATATTAAGAAAAATACTCACTACATATGGTACCTATAGCATGAATAAAAAGTTCACACAAAAGTAGGAATTTTACCACAATATTAACATTGCTGACATCCAGGTTATGAAACTATCTGTGGTATTTCCCCCTTACTTCTAATCCTCTACAATCCTGTAATTAATACTGTATCAATTAGAATATTTTTAGCTGCAAGTAACAGAAAACCTAACTTGCTTAAACAAAAGAAACTTTCTTATTTGACAGAACTAAGAAGTCTAGGACAGGTTGGAGTTCAGGTATAATAAGGACTAGTAATTCAACACTATCACGCATCATGAATGCTGCAGTTCTTTTTATATCTTCACGGTGTGTCCTCACCGTGGGCTTCATCCTCAGGCTGGTTCACCTCATGGTCACAACAAGGCAGTGGCCAGAAAACCTATGTGTTAACTGGCTAAAAGAATCATTCTCTGGAGTAAACAAACTTGGTGCTCTGTTAGGAAGAAGGGGAGAAGTGAATTGATATTGGAGAAATAAGCAATGTCTTCTCTACTTCACTCCTATTTTAACTTTTCAAAGTACATTTATTGCTTCCAAGATTGTGAATATATTTCACTGCAGAAAATTTGGAAAACATAGGGCATAAAAAAAAAAACCTCACACATGATCCCATTACATGAAACAACCTTTGTTAACATTTTGGTGCATTTGGTTTAAAAATGTACACAATACAGATAACAATTGTACACATGTGTATATAATCTTAATTAATTTGTAAATGTGATTTTAATAGCACAATAATATTCTATCAAATGGAAACAGCATAATTTATTCAACCAATTATTTTGTAAGTCATTTATATTATTTTCCTTTTCATTACTATATATAATACAGAAATTAATACCATTGGATGTAATATTTCAGTTTGTTTTTGATTTACTTCTGTAGTAAAATTTCCATTGAGATTATTGGACCAAACTTGTTAATGCTCTTTTACCATATTGCCAAATAAACACATCTTACATATTTATAATTTAAAAAAACAAATTAATAAAAAATATAAATTGGGAATTATATTTGCCCTACTGACTTCACAGGCTGGTATAATTATCAGATTATATAATAACTAAAAAATATTTTGTGAAAATTGAAGCATGATATAAATGTAAGATATTATTTTGATGCAAACAAATAAAAAACACTTGAAAATGCTTTATGACAATAAGCTCTCAGGGATTAGTTTATAATTTTTATTGTACACACTGTCATCACTTTAAATAACTTTTGACATAGAAGCAACTTTCGTCTTAATTACTCAAGTATTTATACTCATAGAACTTCAATGATCTATTCATTAATTAAAAAAATTTTTAGGCATACAACTGTGTGCTAAAAGAAGGCCATGAAGCTAGGAGTATCCTAGTATAATTGAATGTGGAAGACAAACATAATCAACTAAAATAAATGTGATAAGCAATATAATACAGCAAAGAACATTTTACTATGGAACCCAAGAAAAAGAAGTAATTAATGCTTCCCTTCCTTCTCCTGTTTTATCCTTTACTTCAATTTCTACAGTTTGTTTTCTTTGCCTGGACTTTAAAAGTCTTACCTTGTTCTGCCTTCAGATATTTGTGTGGTCTCATTCTGGTCTGCCAATAGTTAAAAATGCCTGATTTGCTCTCATTCCACTCCTGTTGTTCATATCCTCTTATCTGGGGTCACCTATCTTTTCATGATTGCATTCTGATCCCCAGTATTTACCACTGGTATAGCAACTCTGCTTCTGCTTTCCCAGGCTGTTGATGGGATGCTGTTCATGCCTCAGAAAAATGCATTGTAAGTTAAATTATTAAAGATTTGAAATATAGGTAAAAAGTAAGCAAACATAAGGAATAAAAAGGAAAGAATATGTATTCTAATACACAATTAAGAAACTTTGAAATTTTAGTAGATTACACTGCTTTTAGAGGTGGAGGTGTAGTAGGTCTTTTACTATTTACAAAATCCATGTGTTAGTAACTTTGGGAAGAACAGTAACTCACCCAAACAGTGTAATGTGTATACGTCATTTACTAGAAGAAAGAAGGCACTTGAACACGTCTCTAAACCACATAAAAACAATTACATCATGATGATGAAAACCCAAGGAATTTTTCAAGAAAACATTACCAGGACTAATAACACAGTACAGCCACATGTCATTTATCTTCCCTTTGTGTCTGTGTGAGAATTCCAGAGTTATAACTGCACATAGGATGGAAAAATGAGAAGCTAATTTATCAACTAACTAGTTCATTTTTAGAAGTCTAATATATCCTAGGTATAGGTGAACTGTCTTCCTGTCAATGTATTGCACATTTGTGTCCAGATCCAACATGGGGTATGTCTGCCATTTATAAACATTTATGTCTTAAGAGAGGAATTATGAAGAGCAAAACAGTGAATGCCTGAGAAAGCTGATACAAATACAAATAAAATAATCAGAAAAACTGAGAAACTACCCATTTTCTAAATTACTCATGTGTTTTCCTAGAATTTAAATCTTTAAACTTTTTATATTTCATATTCAAATATAGCATCCCGATGTGATAATATAGGATAAATATTAGTGATTGTACAAGTAATATCTGTCACATAATATTCATTTTCATAGTGGAAGAAATAAAGGTTGTGATGATTGCTGATTTTTTTTCCTAGAGGGGTTGTCAGGAAAAGAAATTTCTTTCTTTCTTCCTCTCTTTCCATTGAGAAAGTTCAACTATTAATTTAGGCACATAAAATAATTAGTCCATTCTAAAATGCCAAAAAGGTAATTGAAGAGACTTCAAACTGAAAAGTTTAAGATAGTCACACTGAACTATATTAAAAATCCACAGGGTAGTTGGAACTGGGCCTTACATTAAAGAGGCTAAATATTACAGTAAGACCCCAGGCTTTAAATACGGCTTTAAACTGTGAAAGGCGAAACTAGAATGAATAAAATCTCATAAATTTAAATCAAAAGAATGAAACAAATTGAAGTTATAGTTATTACAGAAGAATATGGTGGCCTGGATCTAGTGAACATATAGTAAAGATATAACAGAATATTTCTGAAAAGCCCTGAAAAATCTTTTGGGCTAACCTGATACAGTATATTTGAAACTATTTTAAAAATGTAGTGATACAAGAAATATTTTATAATCATATGTAGGTTTGGCATTAATGGATAAAGACTAGAGGATTTTCACTTTCATAAAGCATTTGGACATACGGTATTTGATTAAAATGATGACACCATTTTCTGTAAAATATGATATATTTAATTTTGGCATAATAATGATTTATTATATGTTAATATTTCAAATATATACTTTGCATTTAATAAACCACTGAATAACTCAAGATAATGGCTTATGAGCATGCTTTTGCTCCATACACCAGGCTGCTATTGCATTGAAGGCAATGAATTCCATCACGGGGGTTATATGATCCAGGGCTGCAGATCACTGTGAAAAAAGAATAAGTTAATAAGTAATATTTTCCTACTACACATAATGTAAAAGTTGCAATCTTAATTCTTTTAAGCATACGGTTCAGTAATATTAAGTATATTCACATTGTTGTTCAACAAATCGCTAGAACTTTTTCATCTGGCAAAACTGCAACTCTATACCCATTTCCCCATTTCTCCAGCTGTTGGCAACCACCATTCTACCTTCGGTTTCTATGAATTTCACTAATCTACATACTTCATGTAAGTGGAATCATATACAGAAAACGTTTAACTGTTTACTCTGAGATTCCTGTAAGGAGCCTGCAACCTGGATCCCTCACATTCGTGTGCAGTTGAAAACAGCGTTTGCACTCCTATGAAAATCCACTGCCATTGCTGATCTGACAAGAAGTATAGCTCAGGCCGTAATGCTGACTTGCCTGCCACTCACCTCCTGTTGTGCAGCCTGGTTCCTAACAGGCCATGGACCAGGACTGCTCCCTGGCCAGGGGTCGGGGACCCCTGCTTTAAGTTAATATAGCAGAAGCCACAAGAGGTCAACATTACAGGAGGAACCAAATATGCTTCACACATAGCCATAATAACTGTATTTTAGGTGGAAAAAGACTGCATTTTTTTTCCTAATAATCCCCTGATTTCAAGCCCTATTTCTACCACTTGCTAAATATGCAATTTTGAAAATATTAGTCTAATTTAATTCAGTTTGATCATCCCTAATGTACGGATAATGAAATCATGATTACCACATCTACCACTGCATGACAGAACAGAAAGAAACCAAGATCAGATACCATCTCTGTCACAGATTATCTTTGGGATCTTAGGCAAAACAGTCAACTCTCTTAGTTCCACTGTCCTTATTTTGTAAAACAGGTACAATAATAATGAATTTTGTAACATTAATGTATAAAAATTAGAGGACATATAAAAAATCACCCAGTGTATCACAGGTCCTCAATAAATACTTAACTTTATGCTCTTCTTTACCAGACTCTTTTATTGTGGGTAAGGGCATGGATAGCAGGTGGTGCCATCATGCCTCATAATTGGGCTGGGGTCTTTGATTATCCTATTCCTGTTTTTCCTATTGCAAATGTGGTTGCCCAAGGATCCCAGAATATGTTAATAGCACATCTAGCACACGTTTATTATGGACCATCAAAGAAAATTCTTTTTCTGGCATCATGATTCAATGATACAAGCTAATATTTGGATCTGGTTCATACTGTATTATTTAATTTCATATCATTTACTTTTAAAATGTATTTTTCCAAATTGGAAAATATTTTACCAGTTTTTTAGAGGAAATATTTTCCATTCTATGTTCCAAAGAGTTCCTCAAGTTTCAATCAATATTTTATCTGGGAGAAGAATAATGTTTCAGACGGAAAAAAGTTTGGTTAAACAAAATAGATTTATTTGCTTCAGTGATAATGAGTATTTTAATTGGTAATGTACACAGTAAACTTCCAATTATATGTTTCTCAAAAGTATGTTGATCATGGCACATTTTCTCTCAAAATAGACATTAGTATTTCTTGGAGCACAAATATGGAAATACTGAGCAAAGTTCCTAAAAGTGTTAAATCATTACGCATGCAGAAAAGAAATCTGCATGCAGTCTTGACACACATCCTTTATATTGACAAAAATAGAACTGACACTGGCATAAAATCATCTAAATATAAGCTTAAATAAATATGACTTTCTATTTACTATTCTTAGAATTAATAAAACCTCATAGTATCATATGGGTAACATCATATAGTTCCTATGTGTAGCACTCTTTCCAAGTATACACACTAAAATATTTTTTCTCCGTTAAGCAGACTTGAGGAAAAATGTTAAAAGGTTATTTAAATGTAAAGCACAAAATTAGCCAACTATTTAAAGAGAAAAAAAGGATTTGTGATTAATCAGTATTGACACAAAAAACATGATAATGTACCAAAAAAAAGTCATGAACTTTGAATAGGAAATAATTTCTTAAAAAGGAAAATGCACTAACCATAATATAAAACATTTAATATTAAAATTAAGAAATTAATTTTAAAAATCATAAAAGTAACAATAGTGTAAAATAAAAATGTGGAAAGACCCCCAACTCTCCAAGCAAGAGGGACTCCCTGTGGCTAGCAGAGATGCTTTAAATTTAAAAACAGAATCAGGCATCCATAGTGAGGTGAGAGAGCGGTGAGTGGTCATGCACTTTGTGTTCTCTGAAGAAAATACAGCCTTTGGCAACAAACCTTCTGCCTATACAACTCCAAGCTGGAGTAGCTCCTATAACCAAAGACTGAAAATTCCAAAACTGACCATCTGAAAATTTTCAATGAAAAGGGATTTGTGGTCTCAGACCTGAAGGCAAACCAATCACTCTGCTGCCTCAACCAATCAGAGCTTGGCTACATCAAACAACTGGAAGCAAACAAGTTTGAATCCCACCTTTTCATAAACAGACTTGATGGGAACATGGGCAGGAAATTTAGGAAAGCCAAACCCTCTCTTTGTTCTCTGCAGTGTGCCTTCATTTATACCAAAGCCTGTTTTACCCAATTCTATCCACTGCTTCTCAGAAAATATAAGCTCTCCTTTTGGCCTTCACAGATCTCATGGTCTTTTGTTAACAATAGTCAAGGAATAAAATTCAGAAAAAAAATTGCAGCTATGTAATCAACAGAAGAATATTATTCAGAATATATAATTAACTCATCTAAATCAATTAGAAAGACAAAGAAAAATCAATTTAAAAATAGGCACCAAAGAGAAAATGCAAATGGTCAACTAATGGCTTTTTTTTGTTGAGTCAACAAAGGAGTACTCAAATTAGATCCAGGAAATCCAAATAGACACCAGAATGTAACACATTTAGAGTGAGATGTATGACGGTGAACTAGGAAGCTCTAGGCCCTCATTCTCCCATGAAAACATTAAATAAACAACTGGAGACTGGCTAAAATAACTTTACAAGACCTACGGAAACCAGCCATAGATCTCTAGCAATTAAGTAAGTTCTGAATCCAAAAGAGCCATGTTTTAAATGATTTTTTAAAATTGTGGCATGTTTACTCACCACCGTCCCACCCGCTTCTCAATGCACCTCTGGAAGGTTTTGTTCTACACAACCGAGAGAACAGAGCAGACTAAATTTACAACCTTCTGACCCGTATGAGAGTCCTTTGCCTGTGGGATTGGTTTGTGATGGGACAGTTCCTGAAAACCACAAGGGGACAACAAAGGGGAACATAGGTGAGGCAAGGGATTCCTGAAAAATATAATATGTAAGGCCCAGAGAAGCAGCAGGAATGAGCCTCTTAGAGAAATAAAGACATCTAAAAGCAGCCGTGTATACACAGGATTCAGAAAAAAAGCACATGCTCAGGACCAAGCATAAGAAAAGATGTTCCATATCACTAAGCATAAGAGAAAAACAAATCAAAGCTACAATGAGATATCATCTCACAAGCATTATCACAGACACTCCAAAAAAACCAGAAAATATATATTGGTCACTATGTGGAAAAACTGAAATCAAGCTTGGTGGAAATGTAAAATAGTGAAGCTACTATGAAAAACAATACAGAGCTTCCTCGAAAAATTAAAAATAGAATTATCATGTGATCAGTTAATCTTGCTTTTGGGTATATATCCAAAAGTACTGAAACTAGGATCTCTTAAGTTAAAGTATTGCATACTCATGCACCCATGTTCATTGTAGCATTATTCACAATGGCCAAGAGGTGGAAGCATCTCAAATTTTCACTGAGAGATGGTAAAACTGTTAGAACTCATAAATTCAGCAAAGTTGTAGGCTACAAAATTGATACACAAAAATCAGTTCTATTTCTATACATTAACAATGAACAATCCAAAAAAGAAATTAGAAAAATACTTCCATTTAAAATACCATCAAATAATAATAATTAGGCATAAACTCAACCAAGGTGGTAAAATAATGTATACTATAAATTACCAAAAATTTCTGAAATAAATTAAAGAATACACAAATAAATAGACATACCATGTTCATGTGTTGGAACACAATATTGTTAAGGTGTCAACATTCACAAAGCTATTGATACAATGCCATCTCTATCAAAATCCCAATAACATTTTTTTCCAAAAAACAAAATTCCTTCTCAAGAAACTCTGAATAACCAAAATATTGGAAAAGAAAAACAAAGTTGAAAGTCTCACACTTAGTGATTTTCAAACTTACTATGAAGCTACAATAATCAAAACAGTATGTTGCTGGCAAAAGTCAGACATACGGACTAACGGAACAGAATAGGAAGCCCAGTAGTAAATCCTTGCATATAGGGACAAATGATTTTCACAAAGAATGCCAAGATCATTCATGAGGAAAGAACAATTTTTTCCAACCAATGGGTACTGGAAAAACTGGATGTACACATACAACTAAATGAAGCCAGACTCTTAGATCATATACAAAAATTAACTCAAAATGAATCAAGTACTTAAGAGCTAAAACTGTAGAACATTTAGAAGATGACACTGGGGAAAAACTTCATAACACTGCATTTTACAATGATTTCTTTTTTTTTGCATATTTTTTATAATTTAATACACAGCCTTATAAATATTACTGCTTATATCTGAATTTTTGTGTTTGTGTTTCAGTCCCTCTGAGTCACTGGTCTTCTTTTGGTTCCCATTTGTATTTTTCACATTGTGTGTTTCACAGTAGTGCACACAATTTTTCTGGATTGTTGCTGCTGTACTGCTCACTTCCATTCCTTAGATGTAAGCATCCTGCAAGTTTTACTTGAATGTTCCTCTTCCCTCTGTGACTTCTGCTTATTTCCTTTTTTGGTAAGTACTGTGTATCATCTACATCTTCTTCAGATGTTTTCTTCTGCTCTTCATGTTTTTCAAATATCTTTTCACTTAGTCCGGTGGATTTTCTGACTCCTGAAAACCTTTTAGCTTTAGCTTTGTCTAGCAACTTCTGATATTAGGCAATATTCTCATCTAGGGCTTTAATAACAGCTTTGGTGTCATTTTCCATATGTTCTTCCTCAGACTGCTAGTAAGACTCTTCATCATCTCCTTGCTTCTGCTCCTCTTCTTTAATAGAAAAGCTCTCAAGCTCTTTCTTCAGATATGACATCTCCACAGTAACATCATCCCCAGAAAAGTGGGGCACCACATTGAGTTTCCCAAAATTCTGCCGAACCCATGCACAAGAATCTGCTGTATCTGTAAGTTAGCATCCCAGTGAGTATGACAGATTCTGTCACTTCACATATCGTTTTCATATTCCTTCTGTCACTTCCTCTTCTGAATTGTTCTGGGTTGCTGCTGTGGAAACTTCCACAGATTAGGTGGGTGAAAGCTGGGGGGCCACAGGTGGCTCTGCATTAGGCAGCTTGACAAAGAAAGGAATCCAGCCCTTTAGCTAGACATTGAGGACTATCTACCCACAGTCAGTAAACTGAGTTCTCCACCCTTTAGTAACTTCCCAGTCCAGAAAGTTAGCTTCTCAATAACGTCCTCAGCATTCTTCTAACAATTAAACTTTTATGACTTGTTGATATATTCTGGCTTTACTTGTTAAAGTACAGCATCAATGCAGTCCTCAAAGGTCTTAATTTTTTCTACTTAAACAACTCCTTTTAGCACAATATCTGCCTTCAAGAACTCAGAAGAGTAAATGAAGCATGGACAGTCAATCCAGCATAACCAGTATATCAAAGTAATGTATTTCCAGATATTTCATCTACAATGGGGACCACATTGCAAACTTTCTTGGAATACTATGCTTCTATCACAGAGCTCTTCCCAACATTTAGATAGCCAATGAACCCAACACTGATCTGTTTTTTGTCAGTGTGCAACTTTCCAAACTGCCACAGAAGCTGAATAAATGCTCCTTTGTGAAAGAAGTAAGACTTGCATGAAAACCAAGTGTTGACTAACCCTAGGAGAGGACAGCAATCCATTATTTGTTGCCCAGGCTGGAACAAGTTCACACTTGTTATGTACAAACATAAGGTGTTCCCAGGGTTTCTTCTTTTTCAAGTAAAGCTCAATGTGAGGGAAATGGGTACCCACTGGATCTCTAGCATCAGGAACCTGAACTAAACGTCTGGTGAATCTATAACCCTGTAGAGCTCACCCTATATTCCTTTGAACTGTCCCTCTTTATATATCTTTTCTTGTGCTTCATTTATCACACCAATGTCTTCAGTTACCAAATCATGATCTCTGCCCTGGTCACAGCTCTCAATGGACATTTCAGCATTTTCTATAAAAGACTGCATATCACTTGCAAATAAATTTGGTTGTTTCCTTTGTGACACAGGGCGAAATGTAGTTTTAAAACTTTCAGTATCAAGAATGTGCACCTTTGAGTTATGAGGTTGGATTCAATCTTAGAGAAGAGACATTGGCAATTTGCTTTGTTTGATGACAACTGTGTATGAATCTTTCGTAACTGTATCCACTTCCTCTTGAGGTTTTTGTAATGATGACTGCTTAATCACATGTGTGTTTCCAAGCCATTTAATATTTGGCTGTATTCTTGCCAATGTGCCAGAAGCCACCTTTGATTGATATTGCAGGGGCTTAATAATCTTACCACAACTGTTCTTGTATTTCGTTTGCCTGTACATATTCAGACCTGAGACTGTGGCCTCGTCCCTCATGTTCTGACCCCGATTCCTTCCCTCAGTCTGGGTTGGTGCTGGCCTGAAGGGGTTGATGGTGCACTGTCCTTTTGTACTTGGTCTTTACTATCTTGGTGACGAGATGGGAACTGAAGTGCTAAGTCTGGCTTGGAGAGCCCCCTAATGCAGATACAGCTGCAGTGACCAAAGAGTTCAATGACAACACTCAAGTCTCTTTGAATACCTAGAAGGCCTTCTTGAGGAGGATGGGTACAAAAAAGCCCAGACTGTGAAGACCATAACAAATACCTGACTCTTCAATGCCAAGAGATTGACAAACATCCATAGGCATCAAGAGCATCCAGGAAAACATGACCTCCCCAGATGAACTAAATAGGGTACCAGTGATCAATCTTGAGAAACAGATGTGTAAGCTTTCGGATGGAGAGATCATAATAGCTGTTTTGAGGAAGCTTAACAAAATTCAAGATAACACAGAGAAGGAGTTCAGAATCCTATCAGATAAATTTAACAAAGAAATTGAAATAATTAAAAAGCATTAAGCAGAAGTTCTGGAGCTGAAAAATGCAATTGATATACCAAAGAATGCATCAGAGACTCTAAACAGCAGAACTGATCAAGCAGAAGAAAGAATTAGTGAGCTTCAAGATAGGCTATTTGGAAATACATAGTCAGAAAAGACAAAAGAAAAAAAAGAATGAAGCATGTCTAGAAGATCTAGAAAATAGCCTCTAAAAGGCAAATCTAAGAGTTATTGGCCTTAAGGAGGAAGTAGAGTGAGAGGTTGGGGTAGAAAGGTTATTCAAAGGGATGATAACAGAGAACTTTCCAAACCTAGAAAAAGATATCAATATTCAAGTACAAAAATGGTATGGAACACCAAGCAACTTTAACCCAAGCAAGACTACCTCAAGACATTTAATAGTCAAACTCCCAAAGGTCAAAGATAAAGAATGAACCATAAAAAGCAGCAAAAGAAAAGAAACAACATACACTGGTACTCCAGTATGTCGTCAGCAGACTTCTCAGTGGAAACCTTATAGGCCAGGAGAGTATGGTATGACATATTTAAAAAGTGCTTATTGTAGAGCCCTTGGGTCTTCAGTGAACATGGGTGGTATTTAGGCAGTGGTCATCGTGAACCTTGGGTGAAACCCAATATTATGTTAGCTTCAGGTCTGACCCAGTGCAGTTCCAGTGGTGGTGGCCACAGGGTGCCTGAGTCACCCCTCATCTTGTTCTAGTCAGCTCAGCACACAGAGAAAGACTGTTTGTTTGGGGGAAAATAAGAGAAGGGAACAAGAGTCTCTGCCTGGTAATTCAGGGAATTCTTCTGAATCTTACCTAACATCACCAAGGCAGTATATCTTGTATCCTAGAATAGCATATTTGTCAAAAATCTTCTTCAAAAATGAAGGAGAAATAGAGACTTTCCCAGAAAAACAAAAGCTGAGGGATTTCATCACCACCAGACCTTGTCTATAAGAAATGCTAAAGAGATTTCTTCAATCTGAAGGAAAAGGATGTTAATGAACAATAAGAAATCATCTGAAGTAAACACACAAAAAAACACAGACTATTACAATTCTGTAATAGTGGAATATAAACACTAATATCTTGAGTAGAAAGACTGAAGATGAACCTATAAAAATAATAACTACAACAACTTTTCATAACATACATTGTATAATAAGATATAAATAGAAACAACAAAAAGCTAAAAAGTTGGGGGGGTGAAGTTAAACTGCAGAGCTTTTACTAGTTTTCTCTTTGTTTGTTTATGCAATCAGCTTTAAGTTATCATCCGTCTAAAATAAGAGGTTACATGACATTATTTACAAAGCTTATGGTAAGCACAAGTCAAAAAACACGACAGATACACATATACCACCAGAGAAAATCACCTTCACTAAAAAGAACACAGGAAGGAAGAAAAGAAGGAGACCATAAAACAACCAGAAACAAGTGACAAAATGGCAAAAGTCAGTCCTTATGAGTAATAACATGGAATATAAATGGACTAAACTCTCCAATAAAGAGACATAGGTAGCTGAACGGATAAAAACACAAAAGCCAACAATCTGTTGCCTACATGAAACACACTACACCAAGACAGACATACATAGGCTGAAAATAAAGGGATAAAAAAATCATTCCATGCAAACCAAGAAAAGAGCACAAGTAACTATACTTATATCAGAAAAAAATAGATTTCAAGACAAAAAATATAACAAGAGATAAGGTCATTGTATGATTATAAAGGAGTCAAGCAAGAGGATGTAACAATTCTTAATATATATGAATCTAACACAGGAGCACCCAGATATATAAAGCAGGTATTATTAGAGCTAAAGAAAGAGACCCCATACAATAACAGCTGGAGACTTCAACACTCTACTTTCAGCATTGGACAGATTATCCAGACAGAAAACCAACAAATATCAGGCTTAATCTGCACTATAGAAAAAAATGAACCTAATAGATATATTTACAGAACATTTTATCCAACAGTTGCAGAATACACATTCTTCTCCTCAGCACATGGATCATTCTCAAAGACAGGCCATATGTTAGGCCACAAAACAAATATTTAAAAAATAAAAAAAAAGAAATTATATCAGGTATCTCCTCTGACCACAACGGAATAAAACTAGAAATCAGTAACAGGAGGAATTTTGAAACTATAGGAACACATGGAAATTAAACAATATGCTCCTGAATGACTAATGGGTCAATGAAGAAATTAAGAAGGAAATTTTAAGATGTCTTGAAACAAATGAAACAATAAGCAGGTGATGAGTTCAACCAGGCTCATTTTCTTCACTTAATATTGGCAAGTTTCCTCTAGCCCTGACTGGGTCCAGAGATGCCATCAGGGAGGCAGGGATTGGAATCTAACTGGTCCTCTATATCCTATAGCAGCAGAATTGGCACCAAATCTGCAAGACAAAGTCTTTCCCACTCTTCCCTCCCCTATCCTCAAGGAGAGTAGTCTCTCTCTGTGACCATCATCACCCCAGGCCTGCGGCAAGTATTGCCTGGCTACCACCAATATTCACTCAAGGCCCAAAGGCTCTTCAGTCAGATTGTGGTGAATGCTGCCAGTCCCGAGTCTCTCCTTTCAAGGCAGTGGGCTCCCCTCTGGCTCAGAGAAGGTCCAGAAATAATATCCAGGAGCCACAGCCTGGAACGGAAGAATCCAGAAGCCTGCTTGTTGTTCTACTCCACTGAGCTGGTATCCAAGCTAATGCTTGATTCTTATGAAGGTGCTTTTTTGTGTGGATAGTTGTTCAATTTGGTGTTCCAGCACGGTGGATAATCACCAGAGGGTTCTATTTGGCCACTGTACTCTACCTTCTCCCTGTTTTGATTTCTTTTATGATACCAAAAGGACAAGAAATACAAGAAAAATTGGGTTCTATAAAAATAAAACCTTTTGTGTATCAAAGACACTATCAAATGTAGTGAAAAGGCAACCCAGAAAACAGGAGAAAATATTTGCAAATCTTATGTCTGATAGGTGATTAATATTTTTTTAAAAAATTTAAACTCCTATAATTCAACAACCAAACAACCCAATTATAAAATGGGAAGAAAACTTGAATAGGTATTTCTCCAAAGAAGATATACCAATGGCCAATGAATATATAACCAGATGCTCAACACTGCTAACCACTAGGGAAATGCAAATCAAAATCATAATGAGATACCAATTCAAACACATAAGACAGCAAATAACAAGAAAATAAAAAAATAACTAGTGCTGGTGAGCATGTGGAGAAATTGTAAGCCTTGTGCATTGCTAATGGGAATGCAAAATAGTGTAGTAGCTATGGAAATTCAGTTATGGTGGTTCCTCAGTAAATTAGAATAGATTTGCCATATGAATCAGCAATTCCATTTCTGGGTATATACTCAAAAGAATTGAAAGCACGGTCTCAAAGAGATATTTGTACACATTATGGACTTGTCCTTCCAAATCGATATATTGAAGCCCTAACCTCCAAGGAGGCAATAGTAGTGATAAGGTCCCTAAGGAGGTAAACTTAAATGAGGTAATAAAGGCAGAGCCCTTATCTGATAAGATTAATGTCCTTATAAGAAAACACACCAGAAACACTGCTCTCTTTCTCCATGAATATGCACCAAGAAAGGCCATGTGAGGACAGCACCAGAAGGTGGCTGTCTGCAATCAAGAAGAGTGCCCCCTCCAGAAACTGATCTTGGACTTCTAGCATCCAGAATTGTAAGAAAATAAATTTCTGTTGTTTAAGCCACCCATTCTATGAAATTTTGTTATGGCAGCCTAATATAGTATATATGTAAGAGAACTGAAAGCAGGATCTTGGAGATACTTGCTTACCTGTGTTTAATGAAGCATTATTCATGATAGCCAACAGGCGGATGCAACCCAATGCCCATAAGTGAATAAATGGGGAAAAAAAATGTAGCATATACATACAACAGAATGTTATTCAGCCTTAAAAAGGAGATTCTGACACATGCTATAACATGGATGAATCTTAAAAATATTGTGCTAAGTGAAATAAGCCAGTCATAAAAAGGCAAATACTATGTGATTCTGCTTATATGAGGTATCTAGAGTAGTCACATTTATAGAGAAAAAGTGTAGAATGGTGGTTTTCAGGTGTTGCAGGGAGGAAGGAATGAGGAGTTATTATTTAATGGGCATAAAATTTCAGTCTAGAAGTTGAAAAAAATTCTAGAGATGAATGGCGATGATGATTTCACAACAGTAGGATGGCAGTTAATGGCACCGTGTATTTAAATTATATATTTAAATACACTTAAAATGTTAAATTTTATGTTATGTACATTTTACCATAATAAAAAAGTGATATATACACATTCATATATTTAAATTAGGAAATATCTAAAATTTGGTTATGGCATGAATTGACATAGATATGAAATAAGAGTTTCTCACTGCTATTGGAAATGTATTAATAAAAATAACTATAAAAAATAGTCTGATATATTTTAATTAACTGTATATCTTGTGACTCAATATTAAAGACCTTGAAGAATCTTGGACAGAATATATGAACAAAAATATTTATTACAGCACTGTGCGTTACAGCAAGAAAATTAAGAACAATCAATTTCAACCAACAATAAAACAGACAAATGCACCCTGATATATTCATATAATGAAAAAATTATACAAAAATTAAAAAGTTTAAATTATGTTATAATGACAAAAGTACAAACAAATTTCACACATATGGTCTACAGTAGTGTGAATAGGTTAAAATAACCATAATTGGATATATTTATAATTAAATTCTCAGTCTTGACTAGACAGATTCTCAGTCTTGATATTTAAAAATCCAGCTGTATGCTGTTAACATAAAAATGTAAGCTTAAGCCAAATTAATATATATATATGCAAAGAAATCACAAATAAAATCTCGACCAAAACTATTTCATTTTATGTAACTGGACAAACCAATTTAAAACTGGCAGCTTTAAGAAAAGATAAAAGCAATGATCTCTATACATAAGACATTTTTAAAAGTTTTAGTAATAATCACAGATTAGTAAAAGATAAATCATAATTCTTTAAAAGACGTGTGTATATTTGCATTTTATATGTGTTAATATATGTATATGTCTATATATACACATATAAATAAATTAATACAGTATATACCTTTACTTCATAGACCTGAGGGTAAAGAAACAAAAATAGAAAATAATTGAAATAAAATATTAGAGATGTTTTTATGTTTATGAGACAAGTAAAACTTTCCCAAGAAAAAGAAAATATAATTGCAAGGGGTCCTAAATACTCAAAACATATTTTAAAAAATGAACAAAGCTTCCAGTTACACTTCCAAATTTCAAAACTTACTACAAGCTACAATAATCAAAACAGTGTGATACTAGCATAAGAAAAGGCCTATGACCAAGGAAACAGAATAGAGTTCAGAAATAACCTCATACATCTAAGACAACTGATTTTCAACATAGATACCAAGACAATGAAATGTGTGGAAAGAACAGTTTCTTCGGCCAATTATTTTGTGACAACTAGTTAGCCACATGTCAAATAACGCAGTTGGACTTCTATAACACATCATTTACAAAAATTAGCTCAAAATGTATTGATGACCACTTTGAAAAAAATATAAAGGTAAATCTTCATGATTTTGGATTTTAAAGTGGTTTCTTAGACATGACACCAAAAGTATAAACAATAAAAAAATAAGTAAATATAAACCAAACTTTATAAAAATTTAAAACCATGATCAAATGGGCAATATTATGGATGTGAAAAGAAAACCAGAGAACAAGTAAAAACGTTTGCAAAGCTAAGAATCTAAGATGTAGAGTATCTAAAGACCCCCTACAACTCAAAAACAAAACAAAACAAAAAAAAACCAAAATCCCAAGTAAAAAAAAACTGGCAGAGGATTTATGTAGACAATTCTCCAAAAGGATACACAAATGGCCACCAAGCAAACACAGGAAAAATGCTCAACATCACTCATCATTCAGGAAATACAAACTAAGACTGAAGGAGCCACCGTTTCACATATGGTAGAATAGTTAGAATAAACTTAAAAAAAAAAAAAAAGAAAGGAAAATAGCAAATGTTGGCCAGGATATGAAGAAACAGGTACTTTCATACATTACTAGTAGAAATGTAAAATGGTACATCTATTGTGAAAAATGATTTGGCTTATACTCAGAAAGTTAAACATAGAATAAGTGAAAAATAGAATAAAGTGGAATGACCCTGTAATTCCACTCTTGTTATGTACCCAAAAGAACTAAAAATGGGCACTTAAGTATATACTTTTCATGAATGTTCACAGCAACAGTATTCACAATAGCCAAAATGTGGAAACAACCCAAATGTCTATGGATAAACAAATTGTATATATACATAAAATGGGATATTATTCAGCCATAAGAAAGAATATAGCACTAATACATGCTATATCTTAGACATGTATAAAACATTATACTATGTGAAGAACATTTCAAAAACATTATATAGACTTCTCAAAAACATTATGCTATGTGAAGGAAGCCAGATACAAAATAATACATACTTTTGTTTTGTTTTATATGAAATATCCAGAATAAGCAAATCCATAAAGATAAAAGCATAGTGATAGTTGCTAGGGGGTAATGGTACACACGAATGAGGAGTAAGTTTTTGATAAGTATGGGGTTTCTTTCGAAGTGATTAAAATATTTTGGAATTTGGCAGAGGTGTTTGTATAACATTGTGATTGTACTAAATGGTATTAAATTGTCTATATTAAAATGCTGAATTTTAAATAATGTGAATTTCAACTCAATTAAAAAAATAAGTAGAGCTTCATTTGATTTGTGGGCCAATATAAATTTATAAATATAAATCAAAAGGAGAAGACAATTATAAAACAATAAAATAAATGGTTAAAATCAATACATGTAATGAAAGACATAAATGAACATGTCAAAGATACCTGGCAAACACTCCACACAATATATACAAAGAACTCCACTTTTAGGCACTACAGAGTTAAACTGCTATTTATTTCCTGTATAGCTTTGAGAATTTCTCTATGAGTTTAAAATAAACATAAACGAGTGTTAAAAAAAAAAAACTCTCAAAGCTATACAGGAAATAAATGTGAAAGCCTACCACACTACAGGCAGGGTGTAGGGGGGATCTATATAGATAGAAGCTCTCTTTTTATCAGAAACAATAAATGTTATATGAGAATGGAGCATTGGTTTACTACATATAAAAGTAAATTTTACAACTAAGGAACTACCTTTCAAAACTAAGGATAAAAAAGACAATTTTTAATAAAAACTAGAGAGACATATTATCCAGGTGAGAAAATAGTATGTTCACTAAACTCCCGCAACATGCAATCTGTAGAATTGATCTGCATGTGTACCCCCAAATAAAAGTAAAAAAAAAAGAAACCCTAAAATAAGTTCTTTCAGTTAAAGAGAACTATTACCAGATAGAATAATAGAAAATCCATGCATCATCTTGCCTGAAACAACAAAAAATAATAACCATTCAATATACATGGGAAAAAATGGTTTTCAAGACATTAGTTATCAAACTACAAGGAACTGTGATTCTTTGGAAATGAGAACAAAGACGTCAGCCCTACAATTGTGAGCCTATAATTAGTAAGCTAACTGTCATAGATTACTGTCTTGAGTGAGTTTTCAAATTATGTTACAGAGAACGGAGGAGAAGCCCAGCAAAGTCCCCCAATTGAAGAGACCAATCTAAGAGTCAGAGAAGACCAATGCTGCTGGAGTTAAGACTATGTTCCAGAGGGGAGATAGCTATACACAGAGAACCCTGGAAAGAGTAGAATATTTCTCCTAAATATATTACACAACAGCAATCAGCAGGTATGTGTGAGGAAGCTATGTTAGGCTGGGAAGATGAATACCTATTTTGATAGCATTAGAGGGAATAGTGCCTGGCAGTCACTCAGGATAATGAAGTGTCTGTTCCCAACAGCAAGTATGAGAAACTCATAAATCAAAGGGCCCTGGGTAAAGCACTTGGGAAGGCATTAGAAAACAATTACCTCTGGACTGAATACTGAACCAAAACCACCTATCAAATTACAAAGCAAGATATAAAATAATCAAATGGCTCCCAAGGAATGCATTAATTGCATCCAAAAACAAAGACTCAGAATAAACAAATTTTTAGGAACATCAAAATATCCAGCACCAAATAAGGAAAAATTCACAATGCTTGGAATCTAAACAAAGATTACTGTGCATAAAAAGAGGCAGAAAAAACAACAACCCATAATCAGGGGAATAATCAGACAATCAAAACCAAACCAGAACTAAGGAGATAAAATACACCGAAAACTACAAAATATTGCTGAAAGAAACTAAAGATGGTCTAAATAGACATTCTGTGTTCATGAGAACAAATACTTAATATTGTTAAGATGTTAATATTACCCAAAGAGATCCAGAGATTCAATGCAATCCCTTTCAACATTCCAAAAGCTTTTATTGAAGAAATGGAAATGCCAACCCTCAAATTTATACGGAACTCAAAGGGCACTGAATAGTAAAAAAAGTTTTTGAAAAAGAGGAATAAAGTTGGAAGATGTATAATTCCCAATTTCAAAAATTACTACAAAGTGATAGTAATCAAAATAGTGTGGTACAGGCATAAGGACAGACATATAGCCCAATGGAACAGAAAGAAGCGCATATATCCATGACCAGCTGATTATTTATAAGGGTGCCAAGTCCATTAATTATGGAAATAATAGTCTCTTCAACAAATGGTAAAGGGACATGTGGATTTCCAACTGCAAAAGAATGAAGTTGAACCCCTACTTCATACCAAATATACTAATTAACTCAAAATGGATTCATGACTTAAAAATTAGACCTAAAACTATTAAATTCCTAGAACAAAACAAAGCTGAATCTTCATGCCTTTGATATAGCAATAAATCCTTAGATCTGACACCAAAAATACTGGTAACAAAAGAAAGCACCAATAACTCCGATTTCATCAAAATTAAGATTTTGTCCATCCAAGTATACCCTCAAAGAACTTTGCAAATGGGCAAAGCAGAAATGTTTATAGGGTCTAAAACTGGTACAATATATAAACCCTAAACATAAGAATGATGAAATGGTTATATTAATATCTAAAAAAATAGATTTCACTGTAAGGAGTATTATCAGGAATATAGAAATGTATTACATAATGATAGAGGAGGAAGTGATCGGGAAAAAAACAGCAATCCTAAATGTCTATTTAACTAGTTACTGAGTTTCAAACATGCGGCAAAACTCAAAGGAGAAATAAACAAATTCACAATGATAGCTGAGGGTTTCAAACATTCCACTCTCACAAACTGATATACCAAGTTGAAAACCTTGTTGTGAACAACCTGGGGGGCCAAGGCAAAGACTTATCATAGGGGCAGAGCCACTGCAGACAGCCTCTACTGTGGCAATGCCCAGCAGAATTGTGGGATCAGAGTTTTCAGTCTCCACTAGAGTAATGCAAAGTGGAGCCAGGAAGCACGGCCACAATACAAGAGTGCCTACTAGGGCAATGCCTAGTGTTATGAGGGGAGGGCCAGCTCTGGTAACTCTGTAGAGCCACCAGAGTCCAATACCAGCCTGAGAGAGCAGCAGGCAGCTGAGTCCAACCTGCAAGAGCTGCTGCTTGAGCTACACCCAACAAAGCCATAGGAGTGAGGCTTCTTGAGCCCTTGAGGGCACAACCCCCCACCCCAGTGTGCCCAGAGGCAGGACAAGGAGTCAAGGAAAATTACTCTGAAGGCTTAAGATTTACTGTTGTTTCCCTTGTTGGGTTTTGGACTTCCTTAGGACCATTTATCCCTTTCTCCTTGCGTATTTTTCCCTTTTGGAAATCCATCCTATGCCTGTTCCACAATCACATTTTGAAATAGATAATTTGTTTGATTTCACAGGGTCACAGCTAGAGGGAAATTTGCCTCAGGATGCATTGTGCCTTGAGTTTCACCCATATACATCTGATTTAGATGAGACTCTGGACTTTCAAGTTTTCAGTTAATGTTGAAAACAAGTTAAGACTTTTGGGGCTACTGGAGAAAAATGACTGCATTTTATATGTGAGAAAAACATGAATTTTGGGGATCAAGGTCAGAATGGTATGATTTGTATATATCTTCAAAAAGATGTGTTGGAAACTTAATCCCCAATCCAACAGTTTTAGGAGGTGGGGCCTAATGGGACATCTCTAGGTCATGATGGCTTGACCTTCATGAATGGATTAATGCCAGTTATAGAATATCTTGAGGCTGAAAGGTCAGTCTCTTGCTCCATTTCACTCTTTCTTTGGCCATCATATGATGACACAGGAAGAAGACCCTCATCAAATGCCAGCCCCTTAATCTTAGACTTCTCAGTCTCCAGAACTGTGAGCCAATTAATTTCTTTTCATGACAAATTATGGCATCTGTGGTATACTGTTTTATGTATGATAGTACCACAAAACAGACTAAGACAGTGCTTTCTTAGCAGAGGTATACACACAGAAATCAATGGAACAAGCTGGTAACCCAGTAAATTCCATTAAATATTGGAGGACAAAATAATATCAATACTATAGAAGCACTTTCAGAATAGTAGGAAAAAGCAATGTCCAACTCATTTTATAATGGCAGCATAACCATAATCAGGAATCACACAAACAAAGACATTTAAAAATACAGAAAAATGTCCTTGAAAAGGTGTAAATATTAACAAATCAAACCATAAATAAAAGGACCATGACCATATAGGTTTTATCCCAGAAATGCAAGGTTGGTTCCGCATTAGAGTCAATCAAAGCAAATTACTATAGTAATACAATAAATGTTTTCAGATGTCCTTTGTCAGTTTCAAATTGGCAAAGAATAACCCTATAGCTAATACCATATTTAAAAGTGAAAGAGTTATTGCTTTTCCTCTAATATTTGGAAAAAGGCAAGAATGAATGCCTTCTTTTGACATTTTTGTTTAACACTGTACTAGAGGACCTAGTCATTGCAATAAAGCAAGCAAAAGAAGAAAAAGGCATAAACATCAGAAATAAAGAGTTAAGTCTGTTGCAGAACATACATTTATATTATAAGGGTCTATAAAATAATTATGATATCTAACCAGTGAATTAAGCATAGTCACAGGATCCGGGTTAATATTTTAAAAATCCATTATATTATTAAATGCTAACTGGAAAATTAAATCATTAAAATAATTCACTTTGAAAGAGAGCAAATAAAGCATAACATTCTTATGAATAAATCTAAGAGACTTGCTAGAAATCTGAAATGAAAACTACAAAACTATAAATATCCCAAAAACAAATTAAAAAAAATTTACACACATGGAGAATCAACATGCTCACTGTTTAGAAGACTAAATATATTTGAGATAACATTTAATTTATTTTGTCGCTAGAGTCAATGAAATCAAATTACAGTTGATTTTTTGCAGAAATTGATATGCTAATTCTAAAATGCATATAGTAATTCAAAGAAGAGGAAAAAAGAAATGTTTAAAATAAAAACAAAGCTAGAGGATTATCCTACACGATCTCAATAGTTACTATAAAGTACAGTAATCAAGATACTTCAGTATTGTTCAAATAAAAGATGAATGTTCAAAAAAGATGAATGGAGCATAAATGCACACAAATACAGTTGGCTGAATTTTTGACAGAGGCAATATGGCATTTTAAGAGAGGAAGAAAAGTATCTTCAACAAATGATGCTGGATCATTAAGATATGTTATCTTTATGGTAAAAAATGATCATCAGCCTTTTCCTTACATCAAACAGAAAAACCAACTCAAAATGGATAATGGACCAAAATGTGGAATCCAAAATACTGGCAAAAAACACAGTAGAAAATCTTTGTGAATTTAGAGTAAGATAGGTGTATTAGAACACAAACACACAAACTATAGAATAAAAAAATAAATAAAATATACTTCTCCAACTTTTTAAATTTAAAAACAAAACTACAGGCCACAATCTTAGAGAAAATATTCACAGCACATATATCAGCAAAGGACTTTTGTCCATGATATTGTAAGGACTCTTACAAGTCAATAATTATAAGACAAATAACCCACTTAAAAATGGAAAAGACAGTTGAACAAAGTATAAAACATGCACCAATAGCCATTTGGAACTTGAAAAGATGCTCAAGATATCTTTTAATCAGGAAAAAATTAAAACCATATGAGATTCCATGACACACACATACCGGAATGGCCAAGATGAAAAACACTGACCACACCATGCTTTTGAAAGGGTTTGGAGCAACTGTCACCTCACATATTGCTGGTAGAACACAAAATTATACAGCCACTTTATAAAGCCAATTGTTGGCTCCTACATATAGACACAATTGACTTACAAAAGCCAACAATTTGGCTTTTCTTAAAAAATTAAGTTAAACATACACTTACCATATGACCCAGCAATCAGTCATAGGTATTTTTCCAGGAGAAATGAAAATACATATCCACACAAATACTTGTACAGAAATGTTCATAGCAGCTTTATTTGTAATGGCTAAAACTGGAAGCAACCCAAATGTCCATCATCAGGTGAATGAATGGATAAACAAAATGTGGTATACTGGTACAATGGAGTACTATTTAGCAACAAAGAGGGACAAACAACACATTCAACAAAATGGATGAATCTCAAAATCATTATGCTGACTAAAAGAATTTAGGCAAGAAATATATATATACTACATGGCTATTTGTATAAAATTACAAAAATGTATCCAACTCTATAATGACAGAAAGGATATCAAAGCCTAGGAGTAGATGTTGAGTTAAGGTAGATTACAAAAGGGCATAAGCAAAATGCAGGACATGGGACTTTTCTTGACCATTGGGATGGCAGCATGGGTGTATACATGTCATGTCACTAATCTGCATAATTTCAAAATGTAGTTAATTGTACAGAATTGTTGAGCCAAAATAAAACAAGTTGCAGAAGTTACTTAAGATAAAACACCATTTATTTTGTGGTTATCATGCAAAACAATACTATTTGTCATTATTCACGATTCCAGTAAGTGTTAAAAGCAAAAAATTTTGAATTAGGATTAAAAAAATACCAATCTATGATAATGGATATATCTGAGGAGAGAGGAAAGACAGTAAGATTGTTGAGGACTTCATAGGAGGTGTCATCTGTATCCTGTTAAAATTGCCCTAAATCTCAGAAAGAATGTAAAGCATATAACAGAATATGACACTTGCTTTCAATGGATGATACATTTGCCCCAAATATCATTTCGGTATTTTATGTGTTTGAAATATAATATTATAAAGAAAGATTTCATTTCCAAAGAGGTATAATAAATCCAACACACATATATAAACACATACAAACTTTCCTATGAAAACCAAAACAGAAATAAACCTCCACCGACAGCTTCAATGAAGAATTAAATACTTGAAACAAGGATTATTTAAATTTTACATAAACCATTTAAGAAAAAGCAAGAAGAGGGAAGAATTGCAACTCATTTCTGAAACAGCAGTGCCCTAACATAGTATTAAAATTTTACAAAAATTTACAAGAGAAGGAAACTATAGACCAAAGTACCTCATGAATATAGATACAAACATCCTTAACAAAACATTATAGCATATGAAAGTTAAAACATATTTTTTAAATTATCACGTATATTTTAGGGGAGTTTATGTAAGACTGCTTTAACATATGCCAATCAATAATGCATCATAAAAAACATAATAAAGATACAAACCATGTGATCATTTCAATTGGAGCGTCTTTTACGCTCCAATTTTAGGAAAAATTCAATCTGATTTATAATTAAAAATTAAAATAAATAGGAAACAGAATTTCCTTTGTCAACCTGATTTATGGCATTTATGAACAGTCCACACCTAGCGTCATACCTAATTGTGAAAGTCTGAGGGCTCTGATATTGGGAACAAGGTTAGCATGCCCACTCTTAACACTTCTGTTTAAAGATTTCCGAATACAATAGTTTCCTGAGGCAATAAAAAGAAATACTGAGCATACAGATCTTAAGAAAAAAGTAAACTGTCTTTATTCTTGCAGAATATGATTAGGTGTAAAGAAAAATCCTAAAAATCAAAAATAAACTATTAGAACTATAACTGAGTTTAGCAAGGCCACAGGATACAAAGTCTACCTTTCTTGAAGAAAACAGAAAAAAAATCTTCATGAATTTGGTCTCAGAAAAGATTTCTTGGATGGACACACTATCCTTGGAACATTAAGAAAAAATTCGAGAAACTCGGTTTTGTTAAAATTAAAATGTCTGATACTTGAAAGATATCATTAAGAAAATGAACACAGAGCACATAGAGACCTGTTTCCAAAATACATACATAAATCTTATAAGGCAATATTTTAAAAATTACCTGATAAAAAGATACAGGAAAAGATTTGAATAAACCAGTTGAAAAAAGTACATATATGAATACAAAAACTATCAACACTGTATTCTTATATCTGCCACACAAAATAATTCCAAAATTAAGGTAAAAGAAGACATTTAGAGATATTAAAAATGAAATATTCCTCAGTAGCAGTGCTATACCAGAAGAAATATTAAATAAAGTCATTCAGCCCATAGAAAAATTACTGCGGATGGAAATGGGTCTACACAAAAGAATGAAGATTACTGGAAATGGTAGTTACAGGAGTAAATACATGAGATTTTTTGGCATTATTTCTAAACACATAAAAGATAACTGTTTAATGAGCACAATAGTGCAGTGCCAGATTTGTTACATCGGTAAACCTAAAATGGATGTCTACAATAGAACAAAGGTCAGGAGTGGAGAAATAAAGCATACTATTTTAAGATGCTTACATTATATGTAAAGAGGTATAATATTACTTGAAGCTAGACTAAGATAAATTAGTAATACATACTACAAAACTAAAGCAACTACCAAAATAAAAACACAAATTGTACCTAATAGGTCAAGTCAGATAAATGGAGTCATAAACAACCCTGACAGACACACCATAATAACAATAATGAAAAGAAAGCTGCAGTGGCAATATTACAATTAGACAAAGTACATTTCAGAGGCAAACCTATTACAAAAAATAAAGAAGGGCATTTCATAATGATAAAGGAGTAGATTTAACCAGAAGTATATAACAATCTTAACCATTTATACACCTAATAATAGAACTTAAAAATACTTGAAACAGACACTGATAAAACTTCAAAGAGAAATAGTTCCACAATTTTAGTCAGAAAGATAAATACCCCTCTTTAAATAATTGGCAAAATAAGTAGACAATATCAATAAAATCAGTAAAGGACCTAAAAGATTTAAGTAAAATTAACAATAAAATGGACCTAATCTATATTTACTGAATTCTCCTCCCATTCTCTCTGTCTCTCACACTCTCTCAATATAAATATATATGTCTCTCTCTATATATAGACATATGACATACAAGGGAAAAATATATATTCTTTTGAAGTACAAATGAAATATTTTCCAAAACATATATACCATATACCAGGCCATAAAACATTTTTCAATAAATTAAAAGTATTTTTCAGGTCATGCAAAGTATATACTCTAATAACTGAATTAAATTAAGTTTCCATAAAACAGAAATCTCTGGAAATCCCACAAATATCTGGAAATTAAATACCACTCTTCTAAGCAACCAAATACTCAAAGAAAAAATTAAGTGAAATTGTTAAGCATTTTGAATTGAATGAAAATGAAAATATAACATGTTGAAATTTGTGAGGTGAAACTAAAGCAATGCTAGAAAGAAATATTTACCTGAAGGACACAAACGATCAAAACTTTTCTAAGAAGAAATAAACAACTTTTGCTGCAGAGATTAGTTTTGTGACTCACAGATCTACTCAAACATCCAAGAACCCCACAATAGAAATGGGGTTATGCAGGAAAGTTCTGTGGCGGATCCCCTATCTAATGGTATAAATTTCCATGGCATACACAGGAGACCCACAAGATTTTTGAGACTGCTGTATCAATGTCTACTTAGACTAAAGGGGACAGAGAAGGATAAAATGAAAGAGGACCAATGGATTTCCAAAATTCTGCAAGCAGAAAATGGGCTAAAGGAGCTACTTGGCTGCAAGCTTGTGATCTTCTTCAAGAAAAGAAAATCATGAATCTGATGGAAGAGCAAAGGGCCCAGAGGCTGATCCAGCCATAGTAATACTGTAAAAACTGGACATCCACATGCAAATGAATGAAGTTGGACCTTTAACTTACACAGCAAACAAGTAATTTAAAGTAAGTAACACACCTAAGCTAACACTTTAAAACTGTTAGAAAGCATTGGGGGAAAGTCTGATGACACTGAATTTGGCAGTTACTTCTTGGATATGGTAACAAAAGCATAGGCAACAAAAGAAAAAACACTGGACTTAACGAAAATTTATAGCTTTGTACACTTAGGACATTATCAAGAGAGTAAAAATACAACCCACAGAATGGGGAGAAATATTTGAAAAGTCACCCATCTGATACATTATTAATATCTAGAATACACAAAAAACTCCTAAAACACAACAATAAAAAAAGCAACCTAATTTAAAACTGGGCAAAATACTTGAATAGACATTTCTCCGAAGATATACAAATGGTCAATAAACACATGAAAAGACGCCCAGTATCAATTAGTCATTAGAGAAATGACAATGAAATCCACAATGAGGAACCACTTCACATTCACTAAGACAGCTAGTGTAGAAAACAAACAAGTAAGTGTTGGTGTGGAAATGAAAAAACTAGAAGGTTTGCATATTGCTAGTGGTAATATAAAATGGTACAACTGCTGTGGAAAACAGTTTGACCTCTCATAGAATTACCATATGATTCAGTAATTCTACTCCTAGGTATATATGCAAAGATTTGAAAGTTGGGATTCTGATAATTGTATACTAACGCTAATAAAAGCATTCTTCACACTGCCAAAAGATGGAAACAACCCAAATACCCATTAATAAATGAATAGGTAAATGTATTAAAATATTATTTTATCTTAAAAAAAGAATTTAGTTCTCATATAGGTTACCACATGAATAAACCTTAAAAATACTTTAACTAAAATAAGCCAGACACAAAAAGACAGATACTGTATGATTATACTTGTATGAGGTACCAAAAGTAGACAAATTCATAGAGACAGAAAATAAAATAGAGACTACTGGGAGATGAAGCGAAGGGCTAATGGAGTTATTGCTTAATCAATATACTTTTGGATAGCCATTCCAAAAAGATCCTAAATGGACAGTAGTTATAATTGTACAATATTATAAACGTACTTACCACTACTGCATTTTACACTTAAAAATGGTTAAAATTGTATATTTTATGCCATGTATAATTTACCAATTAAAGAAACAGACGACCTTCTGGGAGACATGGGTAATAAGAAGGTTTGGGCAGGATAATTAGAAGGTAGGTCTGGAAGATGTTATGATGCCAGAAAGTGAGAAATTGCTTAAAAAATAATGAGGGCATACTGAATGAGTACAAATTTTACTTTAGAGAAACTACAATGGTGAAATTTTGGATAATTTGAACAACATAATCAGTAATGATGGCAATGAAAACCAAAAGAATACAATAAATATTCATAAATCCATAATGGCAAATACATAACAATAAATTGGGAGAAAATTTAACTCTCCCTTAGAGTAGAATTATAATCAATAAATGCAGAACGATGAATATAAAAGACGATGAATATAGGCAAACAATACAGAAACAATTGTCACATGCAGGAATCATCACTGGATGCTAAAATTCATCATTTGATGTTAAACTTTGTCCATACATTTGACAAATGTATGATGAATATGCACATTTCTGTAGTCTCAAAATATTTTCTAACAAGACTTTAAGACAAAGGGATAAAATAGTAGTCTTACCATGGAGAATCTGGCAGATAAACCTTAACCAAGAAATCACAGTTAACACTGTAAATAACAGGACATTTAGATACTATGTACCTGTTGATATGATTCACTGAGAAGAGCACATCATCACTTCTGAGGTATTCTTGCCAAAAATGCATAAATTCATGAGAAATCATCAGAAACAATTCAAATTGGGAAACATCCTACAAAATAGGTCTCATCATAAGTGTCAAGGTCATAAAAGACACAGAGAAACTATCAGATTGGAGGGAGATAAAGGCAATGTAAAAATGAATGTAATATCTCATACTGGATCATGGCCCCCCAAAAGGACATTACTGGTAATATTAGCAAAATTTGAGTAAGTTTTATAAGTTAGTTGATAGTATTATATTAACGTTAACATTCTAGTTTGACAATCCTATATATTTTCATTGAAACATTTAATCCATTTATGCTCAAGGTTAATATTGATAAGTAAGATTTCGTTCACGTTATAATGTCAATTGTTATCTAGTTGTTCGTAGATTCTTTTTTTTTTTTGTCTTTGTGGTTTGGTGGAGTTTTGTCATGCTGTCATTTGATTTCTTTCTCTTCCTCCTTTGTGCACTTGTTTTTATGAGATCTCTGTTCAATTATGCTGATTTCTTTGCATCTGGAGAACAACTGCTTCTTAGTTTTGAACTTACTTTCATTAGGGTGGGACTTATTTTTTTCTTCTTGAGGATGTGACGATGTATATTGAGTAGGGTAATTTGACTTTGCTTCTCAGGGTATTCAGGGACATACACTCTGTATGATTTCCTTGGTTATAAATAGTCAATGTGATAGCTTTCTCAAATGCCAGTTGTAGCAGCAGTGTCCCAGTGGCTGAGTGTGCTCACAGCCTCCTGGTAGCAGAGGTCACATGATGTTTTGTCTCATTCCCAATCACCGTGCCCTTGGGTTAGCACATGTTATAATAGGCTTTACAGGTTAAATTCCAGGCCAGTAGGTGATACTTGCAGTTAAAGCCAGCTATGGTTATGGCAGTAAGTATCAGGGCATTCCAGGCAATGGGTTGGGCCATGTATTGGTCAGTTGTCTGGGCCTATGCTCTGCCTCTCAGATGGAAGGCTAAGCTGGACAAACCTGCACTGAAGTCCCCCAGTGCAGGAGAGCAAGGACCAAATCTGATGAGGGTCAAGGAGTCATTCTCAGGACCCTGGAGAAATGTCCCAGTGAGGAGTGAAAGAATTGCTGCCATGCCAAGGAACCAGCACAGGGAAATGGAGTGACTGGCTCCACAGCCTAGCGAGCAGTAGTGGGACCCACTTTGCTTTTATCCTCTGGACCCAGCGGGGTTCCCTCCCATGCCCTGACGCTGGCAACAAGTGGGGACAATAAGTTAAGTCACAAGCAGTTTCTTTCGGTCTGCAAAACTGCACCAGGCTGTTAAACTCACTGCCTGGTCCAAAACCCTGCCTCTCAGGCAAATAGTTTCCTGCTACAGTTCCAGGAAGGTAGTGGGGGGTCAGGGGTGTCACACTCATCTGTAAGATCCTGTTATGGGGGCTCCTACCCTGCTCAAGACCAGAGTGCCAATCCCCAGTCTGAGATTCTCAAACCAGTGTGTCACTGGTGCTAGCTGGCATGTACCCAAGCAATTCGCTAGAATCTAGGAAAAGGAATGGTCTCTTGGTGCTCAGGTCTGGGAGCATGTTTGGTACATTTCCCAATGCTGTTCCTTCTCATTGTCTCCTGACTGCTCCCCAAGTCAGATACAGGGTTTGGGAGGGTCAAGGAGCTCTCCTGTGGCCTGGATTGCCTGGCTTTCCAGTGGGAATGTATATCACAGAGACACTCTCCCTCTCATTCACTGGGCTTTCACTCATGATTCTCCACTGGATCTTACCATGTGGGATACTGTCCATCTTCTTTTCCCAGTATACAAAGTTTTATTTCACTTTTATGTCGAACTCCTGTGTTCTTCCTTGGATAAAAATTTTCAGTGCAAATCTCTATACACTATTTTTCTATTTCCAAGTGGGTGAGGTGCGCTGGCAAAGTCTCTATTCTGCCATCATTTTTTGGCTTCCAGGATGTACTGGCATCCTGCCTAGTAATCTGCTTCCTTCAGGCCACAGGTGACAAATGCTTCATAAGAGTCACCTGGTGTCTCCAGTATCTCAGGAGAAGGAGCAACAGATATGGGACTCTGAGCCATATGTACTGAATTTAAATTGATTGTTTTAGTGAAACATTTTTGTTACCAATTGTACTTTTTTGTCCCCCTTCTACCTTGGCTTCTTTTGGATAAATAATGTGGAGTTTGGGGATAACTTATTATTTCCTATCTACTAATTGTTATATACATATCATTTTACTATCTTTTAGTGGCTGTCCTAAAAAATACATCATGCATCTTAATATATTATTACAATCTGACACAAATCATTACTTATACCAGTTCCAAACAATGGTTGAAATTTAAAACATTTTAATTTTATTTACTCCTTCCTGCTTTTGGTGTTACCATGATCATATATATTTAGTTCTACATATTTTAAGCCCATAAAGCATTATATATTTTTGTATAGTCAATATTTATTTATATTTATCTCTATGTTCTTCCTTTCCATTGCCACTTATGCCATCCTGTATGGACATGTTTCTTATTGAGATCATTTTAGACTAACTGAAAATTTCCTTTTAGTCCTACTTTAAGTGTAGATTGCCTATGTCAGTTCTCTCATACATTATTATGTCTAATGGTGTTTTGATTTTCCATCATGTATGATGATATTTCCAGCAGGTATAGCATTAGAAGTTGACAAATGTTTAATTTCAGCACATGAACACATCATCCTATTGCCTTTCGGCATCTATCACGCATTTCCACACACCCCTTCTATCCATGATAGAAGGGAAGGAAGCTATGCTGCCTCTTGAATCCTTACACCCTGACATTTACCAATGTCTTTAATAGAATGAGTAATTTTTAAATTTTATTAGGCTTTCTAATTTTTCCAGAAAGAGATTGTGTCTAGTATAAGCTACTTCATCATAGCCAGGAGAAGCACTAATTTTTGTTTTTTAGATTTTGACCCAGTATTTCTTCATGATATTGTTAATTCTTCAACATATCTAAGACAGTTTCACTCAGATAAGTTTTTCAAATTACATGGACTGCTTTTACTGAAAATAAATGTATCTATTTAAGGAAAATCTGGGCATCCCACACTGTAATCCATAGAATAACCTATCTACCGGCCATGATTTTTCAATTATTTAGTTTCTTCAGAAATATAATGACTGAAAATAAGAGCAATGTCTTTGTGGGTCTAAAAGGTGGATGAGTTTTATTTCCTACTGATAATAGAACTATTTAAATACACGTAGTGAAAAAGATGCAAAAGAAATAATTTTTTTTTTGTCTCTGATCCTCTGATATAAAATCAAACAAGGGTTCAGGGATGCAAGTTTGAGTGGGATAAATTTATTGACCCTAAAATGCTTTATTAAAAAATTGTAGGTACTAAACAATTCACTTTTCTTGCATAATTAATTAAGTAGACAAGTATACTTTATTAATAAAACCATCTCAAGATGATTAAATACTCTAACTTGCAACCTAATCATTTCTGACCGACACAGATACTGTGTCACAATGAAAGAACTCCCTGCTGGAATTTCCATCTGATTACCAAAAGGCTTGAATGAGCAATTGCTATTCTTTTTTAAAAAAGTGAAAGCAGTAGGATAAATAATCTTGTCTAACCTATTACTGAGCTACCCATTTAATTCATAATAATCAATGGCAAATAGTCTGCTACTTCAGTAGAAGCATGGGCATCCTACCAAGTTATTGCCTTATCAAAACTAATATTCTTACATTCTATCTAGGTATTGCCTTATCAACACTAATACTAAGATATCTCAAACTTCAGCATATATAAGAATCACCTAGGAAGCTTATAAATGTAGATGTCTGATTCATACACATTGGATATATTTTGAGAAACTCTTCAGTAAATTCTGATATATGTAAGAGTTTTAAAACCACTGCCACAGTTTAAAGAGAAAAAAATAGGAAGGGCAACTGGGGTATTATGTCAAAGAATGTCATGTGACCTACAGGTTTTGTGTTTTGATTTTTTTGAAAGAAATTAGCAGAAATAAAATGAGGGAAAGTTGAATATACAAGCTATGCAAAAACAGAAATAATAAAAATTGCAAAGTAGGTCAGGCGCGGTAGCTCACTCCTGTAATCCCAGCACTTTGGGAGGCCGAGACAGAGGATCATGAGGTCAAGAGATAGAGATCATCCTGCCCAACATGGTGAAACCCTATCTCTATTAAAAACACAAAAAATTAGCCTGTTGTGGTGGTGCATGCATGTAATCCCAGCTACTCGGGAGGCTGAGACAGGGGAATCGCTTGGGCTCAGGAGGCAGAGGTTGCAGTGAGCTGATAACATGCCACTGCACTCGAGCCTGGCGACAGAATAAGACTCCATCTCAAAAACAAAAAAAAAAAAAAGAAATTGCAAAGTAAAACATTTCAGAGTCTGTGTTTTAACAAAATTCTTTTAAAAACAATGTAATATTTGCCTTGCCTTTGGTTGTAGTATATGATTTATAAAATTATAAGACATTGATAATTCACAAATTTAATTAAAACTCTCTTTAAAGTGCCAAAACCGTTTAACAAAATGATGTATAGCAATGCTAAATGTGAAGTCACAGAGAAGCTTTTCAGTATAAATTAATTTAAAAATACTAAATAAGTTAGGAAAAAGAAAAATATTATAAGTAGAAATGTTAAGTCTTCACTAGTTTATAAGGAAACAGGCTTTGTCTGCCATCTAGAAATAAAACTTAAATGAGTAAAGAATGATAAGGCTGGGTGTGCTGGCTCACACCTGTCATCCCAGCACTTTGGGAGGCCAAGGCGGGCAGATCATGAGGTCAAGAGATCGAGACCATCCTGGCCAACATGGCAAAACCCCATCTCTACTAAAAATACAAAAATTAGCTGGGCGTGGTGGCACATGTCTGTAATCCCAGCTACTCAGGAGGCTGAGGCAAGAGAATATAGCTTGAACCCAAGAGGCGAAGGTTGCAGTAAGCTGAGATCGAACGAACCACTGCACTCCAGCCTGGCAACAGAGCAAGACTTTGCCACAAAAAAAAAAAATGATATCTAAAGGAAAAGAACAAATCTAGTGCTTAATCTACTACTGAGATTTACTTTACTGAGAAAGTAAACGAACTTCCCTTCTGTCATAAACAAGCTTTGTCTCAATCTTGTTTGTTAAATATAAACATGGTATATCTTTTTATTCTAGACAGAAGTCATTTTACACGATACCTTATATATTTTACAAGCTCATCATTATTTTATCTAGTATTCAGTTTCATGCTTGAATAGATTTTAAGTTCATTTAGTATGTTAATTTTGTCTTTTAACTAGTGTTATCCTATTTTAAAACACAGGGTAATTTATTGAATCATTTTCTATTCAGAGAATGATTTAAATATCTTTTTGAGTAGTTATATGCTTTTCTAAAATTTTAGGGTGATGGCCTTCTGTAAAATTGGCAAAAATTATTAGTATCCTATGGGGTCGTGAATGTTACATTAAAGGAACTGAATCTTGCTTCATAACTTACAGAAATGATAAAACAAAGATAATTGTAAATTAAAATGTTTATTAACCATAAAATGGCACAAAATAAAATTTGGCAACTCACTAGTTAATAACTCTATTGAGCAATGATGATGAGCCCATAAAATCCAAAAAATAAATTTTATTTTATTTAAGCAAAATCCCACCCCCCCCCCCATAAACTTGATGCTCATTCACGTTGTTGCTGTCCTGGTATCCTGCAAAGTAACTACCTCAAGACTCAAAGACAAGTCTCACCAAGAAAGCCGTATCACGATTACATTGAACCTTTGTGATCTATCCTACTACTAACTGAGTTTTCATTATATAATCTTCTTGTATTTTTTTTCCTCTTCAGTTTAGCAGTCTCTTGTTCCCTAATTGTTTCATGGATGCATCTCTTAAATATCTAAGCTCTGTGGGCAGAGATCTAATATTCAGGAGAACAAAACAGTATTTCAGAGACAGAAAATATTTTTGAGTTTCATGTCAAATTTTCTCGTATACTTCTTATTTCAGGAATAAAACAATTAATTAGCTTGATCAAATAGTGTAGCACATAAGTTAACACTCATTACATGGTGAAATTAGAAAATATCACAACTGTGCTGTTACTCAAATGTTTAAAACACACACACACACACACACACACACACAAAATTTTAATGGTAAAATTATTTGTAATTCTGACATTCAAACCTACTACTTCACTTGAAAAAGCTATGTTTGACAATTACAAAATGCTTATAATTAATGAGATGCAAATATTTTAACAATTTTAGTTTATCTTAAATCTTTTTTGAATAATGGTAAAAATACATGCAACAGAGAGCTAAACTACTATGTTTCAGTTTATTTTTTGGATATTTATGTTTTTCTTTATCTGTGTTCTGGAGCGATATATATATATTTTATATATATATAATACATATAAAATATATATATACACACACACATATATACATATATAATCACTGATTCTTGAAATAGTTGCAAAGTTAACAGTTAGAAGTTATTTATTTAATTTGTATTATAGTTCCTAATATACCTTTGTAGTATATTTTTGTAAAAGTTCATATGTTTAAGCAATAACAAAATACACACAAAAAATATAAAAATAACTCTAGTCAAATCAAAGAAAACAAATTAAAAGGAATATTTAGTGGTCTATTTTAGGAAAAGGGTTTTAATCTAACTTAAATTGCAGAAAGAAAGGAGAAAAGAACAGTCAGAAATGACTAAATGAGAATGATATTGCCATGACTCGTATATGGTTTGCTTGTTCCCACAAAATCTCTTGTTGAGAATTCCCAACGTGGCAGTGTTGGGAGGTAAGGCGTAGTGGGAGAGGTTTGCGTCATGGGAGCAGATCTCTCATGAATAGATTAATATCCTCCCTCCCTCACGGGTGACCAGGTTCTAATTCTATTAGTTTCTTGTGAGAGCTGGTTGCACAAAAGATCCTGGCACCTCCTCCTCTCTCTGGCTTCCTCTCTCACCATGTGATTTCTGCACACTCAGGCTCCCCTTCACCTTCTGCCATGGGTGGAAGCAGACTGAGGCCCCCACTGAATGCCCAATTTCAAACTTTTCAGCCATCGGAATCATGAGACAAACTTTTTTCCTTTATAAACTCTCCAGGCTTAAGTATTCTCTTGTGGCAATATGAAACATACAAAGACAGGTATAAATTTAGTGATATTAGTATAAAATTTTTAAAGTCTTTTAAGACTGAAAATTAATTGGCCCATTAATCTCTCAATAACAGAAATGCAAAGGCTTTGAATTCATGTGCTCAACCTAAGTCAATATCCTCTACAGAACTCTTTTCTATAGTAAAGATGAAAAAGAAAGAATAAATGTCAGAGAGCAGCTCAGATCCTGTAGTGCTAGGACCAAAAGATAGAAAAAAACAATTGGTAATAAAGCAATTCATATACTTATTTCAAAAGGAAGGAAAAAGTCACAAAGGTATCTACTATAGACTATAAAAACCTAAACTCATCAATAATTGATTCCAAAAGACATATTATTTTGTTCTTTTTAAGGTAAGGAACTCTAAGTGACTCATAAGTATTTTTATGTTTCCTCCCAGATAACTGCCTAATGCTCCTAAGCTCTCTTGCTGTAATATTAATTCCAAGGCCAAAATCAAGCCAGACTGTTTTTAATTTCACATCTTTAGATTCACACAGTCTTTTCAAATAGACTACCTTAAATAAACTATGAAAAAATACCGAAATGATAGTAAAAATAAGTGATAGGCATTCACTTAGGCTAATATAAAACATGAAATCATAGTTCATTACATACCACAGCACTCAGGACATTTTGGATGTTGCAGGTCGTTCATTCCATACCCTGGAAAGCAGCGATTAATCCAAACCATTTGGAGAGTACCTTCAATATAGTATATTTCAGGCAATGGTTCTGCACGTCTGCCAAGAACTTCTACTTGTTGATTAAAAAATCTCTCTATGAGATTTTTAGCCTAAAATATAAATAAAATTTGATAAAATTATTAGCTATAAAAATGTAATTTTAGAACAAATAAGGATGCATGTGGAGTTAGAGTTTGAGGAAAACAAAGTCTCAAGGTCATTATTTTTTCTTGCACTCACAGATATAAATAAAACACATAAAACTGAAAAGGTGTCTTCAATACACATCAAATATTTCTAAACGTGCATCCAATTTCAATGCAAAAAAATCATTTGAAGATATAACCACTTTTTGGTCTCTTTGTATTTTGAATAATATATGAATAAGTAAATGAGCAAAATCAAGAAAGCTATTTAAAATTAATTGAATGGTAAGAAATGTAAAGTACTTTAAAAATGTATTTTAAGCATCTGTAAGAAGCATATCCTGAGGCACAACATTCACTCTTTTCACAAAGAAAAATTTAGTTTAAAAACATGAGACAATAAAAAGTATGAGGTATGGTCATAACTTCAAACTGCTACCAGCTAGTTAATTCTACTCCATTCTGCCATACTAACTTGCACCTCCAATCTGGTCAGGAGCAGGAATAAATGGACAACACAGGCTGATCTATAACCACTAATGATATACTGTGGGGATCCCTCCAGTGTAGAGGCATTTTGACTGTGCCTCCGCCATAATGTGAGCTTGAGCCCGGACACATTTCCCCCTTTTGCTGGAGGCAGTTGAGCTATGAGGAAGCAGGAACTAAAAATGGATGATTCTGTTGAAGTTATTTTAGACTAGCTGACGCCGACACAATGGCTTGGTGATGGCTGTGGGGTCTTACTAGACATTGTGTTTTATCTTAAATCCTGTTCTGGGCTAGTTTTATGACTCTGTTTACTGAGCACTGCCTAGGCCCTGTGGCCAGGCTTGTGACTCTTGGAGATTGTTGCCTTTGAGGATTTGTGATTCCTTCCGACCCTTAAGGAATATCCCCTTTCCAAATGTAAACCCTTGCTCAATAGATAAGAAAATCATCTTC